>JAJGRW010000724.1:854766-865169 GCA_025461045.1 Carex parvula
ACTTTATGCAAAGGAAAATAAATAGTTACTCAATGGCTGAATCAATCAAGTTCTTGTGGGCTCTTGGTATCAGCAATTGACAGAAATGCATATTCACATAGCTGTCCTTAGTTACTGCAATTGGGATTATCTCGCTTGTTTGAAACGCATGGTACTAGATTCAAGTGTTTGCGTGTGAAACTTGATGACAGTTTAATTTATTTACATCACAGATCACACCCAATTAATTCCATCTGTGAAAATACAATACGTATCAAAGCAAATCAATTACAACTCCAGTGAAGCAGAGTCATAATTACAAAAGAAGTCTTTAAAATTGTTGGAGCGTTGGTAGCAACATGGTCCTAGCATAGTGACAAATTAATAGTTCAGGTTTGGTTCGGCAAGGTCAAAAATTTGTAATTTAGGTATAATTCGGGAATGATTCGGTACAACAAGGAAGCAAAAAAAAAAAAAAAAAAAACCCAAAAAACCGTAAAAAAAAAAAATTAAAAAATTTTAAATTTTTTTTCGTATTTTTATCGCGAATATTTCGTCAACGAGCATTTATACGTGTTTTGTATTAGCGAACAAAAAGTATTATACAATTTTTCTGCGTTTTATTCGCAGTTCGGTTCGGTAACGTCAAAAAACGAATTCTACGCGAATTATGTCCCTATGGTCCATAGTATAACTGGGCTCTTATGAAAATTGGGAAATATCAGGCCATACTTTCTTCTTGGTTCAAGTGGACCAGGCCTATTCAAGGTATGATATTGAATAACAACAAGAAGAACATGATTTTATTCCTATGCAGTTTCAATAGGGAACTAAAGAATCTAGTGTTCCGGTTAATTAAGGAATAGAAATATAATCTAACTTGATTTTGGCAATGATTCAGATGCCAGTGACTATAACAATTGCCAGATGCTGAGTGAATACTGGTAAATGTCTCACTAATAGAATGACAAGAAGTTTTCCAGCTTTGAAAGTTTGACACTGAAACAGATGCATTTGATTAGCATATGAAACAATTTACTAGAGTCCAAGGCCTTTTGAAAAGTAAAGTGACATCTCCCAAGACCCCTAAAAGACTGTAAATATCTTGAAAGCACAGCCAGGGAATATCAGCAAGAGAAAGAATGTTCTTATGTTGTTCATTCCTGTTACTTGTTTATTGTAATAATTATCTTTGTGTATGATAACATAGTAAAGGCAGTACTGAGTACTGAGACTTGTATGTTAGCTTTTTGTGAAATTGGCCTGAATGGATGGATGGCAATCTCTTGTCTGCCAATGGATCTTTATTTTTTTGTGGGGCCATCAACTCAGCAATTTATTATCCTCATATCTTTTGAACCCCCTTTTCATTCTGTTTGTGGCTTTTAAAGAGGTGTTCATTGAATGAAGTTGTTTTAGTTTTTGTACTACCAAATGGAAGCATTCTGAAATCTGGGTCTCTTAGCTCAGAATTCTGTTTCACCATTTATTACTTTGTTTCAATATTTTTTTTTCCCAAAAGTGACTTTTATCTTTCTCTGCAATGCACTGGTCTTCCTGTTGTAATTATAAGTCAACTTTCTGCAGCTGCACACCAAAAGAAATTCTCTTTACATAAACAAGCAAAAGAAATAGGAATCTATGTTGCAAATTGTAAATTTTAAATTGGCCATATGAAATAAGAGGAAGGTTCCAATGCCTCATGCCTTTCATACCTCATCATACCTCATATTTTATATCTTCGTTTTCAAAGTCTAAATTGTCGATCTGAACCATTCAACATGATATCCATACTAAAATATAATTGGGGATGAAATTTTATAATTTTTGGAAATTTTTTACTATTTTTTAAGATGGGTAGAAAATCACTGTTTTTTTAATGGTCCAAAAACAGTGATTTTGTATCTATCTTAAAAAATAGTAAAAAATTTCCAAAAAATATAAAATTTCATCCCAGGCATATTTTAGTATGGATATCATGTTGAACGGTTCAGATCGACAATTTAAACTTTGAAAACAAAGATATAAAATATGAGGTAGATGAGGTATGAAAGACAAGAGGCATGAAACCCTCCTCATGAAATAAAAAAGAAACCAATAATTAACAAAGGTTCCTTGTGCTGATTTTGGAGTGCCCCTACTGTCCCAATATCAAAAGGTAGAAAGAATTCTGTTTCTACTTTCTACCCCTCTTGAAATCCAAAGCGTGCAAGAGCCCCAAAAAAGCACTAGGTGAAGTAAGGTTTTGTGGGGACTGAGAAATTTCAATGCACTCCTTACCCTTCCCTTTTCCCTTTACACCATTTACAAATTATTGATACTGAGAAATAGTATCCGATTCCATTACTTTTTGCAAAGCACATACATTTCAAAAGCCAATGGTGATTTTGCCATAGATTTTTGTTAAGTACTTGTCAACCCCCACACATGAATGGTCCTTGCCATCTACCCTACACCGTATCCCCTCTCTACTTCTTTTAGGATTTTGAACCAATTGATATTGACAGAGCAAATTTTGCTTAATACAGCGCACAAGTCAAATGTAGCAGAGTCCGACGTTTGAACTATGGGGGTCAAATATATATAGAGTCAATCATATAAAATTTTTGTGCGGAGAATAGGTGACAATTTTACTGTTTTATGACATTTTAGTTTAAATTATACAAAATTATACATTAATACAAAAAAAATTAAAAGAAAATGGGAGTCAATTGATCTCCATATTGCCTTCTTACAGCACTTATGACTCGATTGTGTGTGCTGCATGAAGCAAAATCTGCTCTGTTAATATCTTTACTCGATGTGGGCTTGGTTGAATTGTTGCCATTTAATGGCAATTTGTATCTTGGGTAGTACAATGATGGTTGTGTGCCTGTTCACAAAAAGAGAGGCTCCAACCATGGGTGGTTTAGAGGCATCTATTCTTCTTTTGCTCTAAAGCAAAAGGTGGTTAGAGATTGTTGTTATAAAAAATTAGTGCAACTTTAAAACATATAAAGGACAAATAATGTACCAGTACCAGACAGGGATTAATAGAGATGTTACATAAGTGACCTGTTAAATCATACTCGGTTGTTTTTTTGTTGTCAGGTTAGTAGTTCAAGATTATACTCAAGTTGAGTTTGTGCTTAATTATAATGTGTAAATTTGTGTCTAGAATGATTTTGAATTTGAGTTGTGTGGTTAGATATTGCAAATTTACAGAAAAAAAGCCAAATGGGTTGCTTACAATTTTCTCATGTTCAGTCAATTTGATTTTGGTCAGTTCAGGTTAGAGTCAGATTTTAAAAATTCAATTTTATTTTAGTAAAGAAACAAATCATTTTTATAAATCTGGATTTTAAATTTACAATTATCTATACTGAGGATTATGCTATTTTTGTTTGAGATTTGACTCTGCTTCCGACATTTTTATTAATACTCTAAAAAAAATAGCAAATCTGCCCTCAATTTCAATTTTTTTATTAAAACTACCCAGACCGCCCCATAGGAGGGCGGTTCATTATTCAAACCAAACCGACCTCCAGTGGGGCGGTCCGCTGCCTACACCAAACCGCCCCATCTGGGGGCGGTCTGTTATAAAACATGTATAAAAGTCACTTTTCTCTCTCCTGCCCACTCACAATTCATTTTACTTAGCTGAAAGAGGAAGAGAAAGAGGAAGAGAGAGAGGCGATTTTGAGGCGATTTTTAATTAGTACTTTGTGAACTATTTAATTTAGAGTTTGTGAAATTATTTTATATGCTTGACTTGTGTTATTTTCATAACTTAATTACATATACATAAATTGACAACATAAAATATTAACAAACACAAAATTGATGAACTAAAGACTACATGGAATAAAGCCTACAACATAAATTCTTAATAAGTAGTACTACTTCTTACAACGAGCCTTGAAAGTACATGGAACAAAGTCATCATCGGATTTTGCCAGATCTGGATCAATCACAGTAGACGAAGTGGTAGCCTTACCAGTATAAGTACACGAAACAAACTCTTCGTCCGATGCTGGAGGCTCTGGATCAACTTTCTTTTTTTTTTGAAAAATTGCCGTAGGGGTTTTCCACAAAAGTCATCGTCCGAAATTTCATAGCTAAGAAATTCCGGCTGTATGAATGATCGACATGTCTGTGTATCAGGGCATATTTGACACTTATAATTTTTTCCCTCATTTGTACCTCGATTACTAATTGACTCTCATCTCGCTAGGCCACGATAGAACGACCTACCTCAGTTGCTCTTTTTCTTTCTACCTCGATTGTTACTGTCCATCATTCTCGTCCAGAAAAATGAATTTAAAAAATGAATTAAAAAGACAAAATATAGATGGCCGTTAGCAACCTCACTGCTCATTGCAAGTGCAAATTGAATCACAAGATTATCTTGGACTAGGAGGAGAATATTGTAATGTTATAAAACAAAATTGTAAGGATATAATTTGATACTTTCAGACCGTGACCTGATTCCATAATCCATATCCTCTGACCTCTGTTATCGATTTTCTGTGTAAAGGATTATGCTTCAAGTTGGCATGGATATATAGGTTCATGTTCATAAATAATTCGAGTATATTGTAAACTTAGAGAATAGTTCGTTGGTCTATAATGTAAATAAAAATAAAAATTGTTATTAGTATATTAGATAAATAGTGTGGTGTTCTTACAATTCTAAAATTGTCAGGATTGTAGATTATAACTACCTAACTAACAGACTAGTTGCGCAACTATAATATGAGGGGACCAACTGGCATTAAATTGCGCAGTTATTGGTCTAGTAGATTATAGATGCACAACCGGCGTATTGGTTGCGCAGCTATAATCTGCAAACCTTGTAATTTTGGAATTTCTCCAAAAAAACATGGCTCAGTGTTTTCCTCTGGGATTTTTCAAAGAAGACTGATATGGATTGTACCTATTTTGATCCTGATATTGGGAATCACAATAGGGGTATGGGTTTAACTTTTTTTTTTCTTTCAAAAATTGGTAAAAAAAAAAAAAATCCGGGAAAGAATTACTATGAATTGCAACAGTTTGAGTGATAGAGAATCTGTCACAGAAAATCCGGCAACATGTAGGGTCCTCTCGGCTTGTCTGGGCCAATAGGAGGAAACATAGGCAGCCCAATTGGTATATTATTTATTTAGTCATAGGCTGAAAACAACAGAATATTCTTGGGCTGGGGGTCACATTTATTTCTCCTTTTTGTATCTTCCCAAGAGGAGTGTGTCCACTGTCCCTTTCCTCCTCTTAATTGTCAAATCTGGAAAAAATATATCAAATCTTTAATTGTGTAATTAATATCAAGACAAGTCTTTTCTAGAAATTTCATCTTTTGTGTTGCAATCACCGAAATTTTTTATTGGTAGTAATTAATAGAAAAGAAGAGAGGCAAATGGTAAGATTACAGTTATATTTATATTAGTAGTAAAATCGGTAGAATTTCTACATATGTTAACTTTTTTTTTTAATTTGATGTATAGATGGAGAGAATTCTTATATTTAATTTCTAGTAAAATATGAAAAGTTTTTCAAAAAATAGATGGAATGTTTTGATATATCTAAATTTTAAGATACTTTATCTATTTTTGTAAAAAAATTAAAAAGAAAAAAACAAACGGGTTTAGATCGGTAGAAATTCTACCGATCTTACTATCAATATAAATATTACTGTAATCTTACTATTTGTCTCTCTTCTTTTCTATTAATTACTAGTTTACTACCAATAAAAAATGTCCTGCAATCACATGCAAAAAAATCTACCAACAAGTTCTTATTTTATTTTTTTTGTCTAAACCGGATTTTACAAAACAAATACATCAACCTCACAGTTTTGATAAAAGTAAAATTTAAAAATTGGTCTCAAATTTAATCACACTTATTTAGTGATATTATCTGAAATTATGTGGCGGAATAGCAAAACATAAATTGTTAAGTTGTGTTTGGATGAAAAAAGTAATTGTTCTGAATTTTTGGGTTAATTTGGATTAATTCGCTATTCCGTTATTCCATTGATCTGTTGGGTTAGCGGTTGTTATGAATCTTGAGTTAGCTACTAACCTCGTTATTACATTGATTCGTTTGGTCCAAACGCAAGTTCAAATTTTTTAAAATTTGACATTAACTGAAAACAATAGTACTGCTGCCATTTTTGTAAAATTTAGATTAAACAAAAAAAAGGTTTAAGATAATACTATGCACAATTAACAATAAATTTCATAGGATTATTGCAGGTAAATTAGATTCAAATCAGACAAGAAAAATGTTTGAGAGAGTACTATACACAATTAACAATCAATTTTGTAGGATTTTTGTAAGTAAATTAGATTCAAATTAGACAAGAAAATGTTTGAGAGAGTATTATACACAATTAACAATCAATTTCGTAAGATTTTTGTAAGTAAATTAGATTCAAATCAGACAAGAAAAATGTTTGAGAGAGTATTATACGCAATTAACAATCAATTTTGTAGGATTTTTGTAAGTAAATTAGATTCAAATCAGACAAGAAAAATGTTTGAGAGAGTATTATACACAATTAACAATCAAGTTCGTAGGATTTTTGTAAGTAAATTAGATTCAAATCAGACAAGAAAAATGTTTGAGAGAGTACTATACACAATTAACAATCAATTTCGTAGGATTTTTGTAAGTAAATTAGATTCAATCAGACAAAAACATGTTTAAGAAAGTACTATACACGATTAACAATCAATTTTGTAGGATTTTTGTAAGCGAATTAGATTAAAATCAGACAAAAAGAATTAACAATTAATTTTTTAAAAGAGAACTATACACAATTGACCATCACTTTGGTGCCATTTTTGCAACACAATTAGATTCAAATTAGACAAAAAGAAGAACTAATAAAGTCATGCACGTGTACTGCAGGTGGGGTCCTTACACCTGACATAATCCAACTGATCCATTTCAACAAATTCAGTTCGTTTCAAACTCCAAAGCGTAAGAAAAAAAATAAAAGTGGCCAAGATAGTCACGCCCTCACGCCTCTTTGAATTATTTGATTCATTTTCTTTTTTTCATATGGTGTGAATGCAATAATACAAAGGCATCAATAACACCGTATCGGAACGGAATCAATAACTACTTGCATGAGCGTCATGACGAAGGTGATACCGTTCCATTAATTTCGTTCTTTTCATGCGCGCATAGAATATGTGACATAGATAGAAGCCACAACTACAGAAGCCCAGTTGCATTGTGGGGTTGCTCAATAATCAATATAGTTGCTAATCATTAGCAAGTGCACAAATTGGGTTCCTATATTTATTTATCAAACTCTTGTTGCTATGTGGTTCGCATATTTGTAAGCAAAGTGTGTTGTTGTTTTTTTTTACTGAGAAATCTAAGAAATTTCAGTTTTAACACGGCCTTAACGTGAAATTGTGGGTGGAAAGTGAGTGTCCACAACTTCATGTTGCGGACAACAACTCTTTTTTTCCAGCAATTTTGATCAAAATCTTGTTTTCAATGTGTTTTGATTGGTTAAAAAGTTTGGGGGCCCACAAAATCTCAGAAACAATGGCTGTGAGTAGAAAAATTATTGTTTTCAAAGTTTTCAAAGTTCAAACAGCTGATCCAAATCGTTCACATGATGAATATATTAAAATGTGTCTGCATATCAAATTTTACATTTTTTAAAATTTTTTACTATTTATTAAGTATTTTACAAAATTATTGTTTTCAGACCACTATAAAATTTGATCTGCAAGCACATTTTAATATATCCATCATGTTGAACGGTTTGGATCAATTGTTTGGACTTTGAAAACTTTGAAAATATAATATGTAATCGGGTGTCACAAAAAAAAATGTAAATGGATCCCTCATCATCTTAATAATAAGTATATTCAAATTGTCAAACAGAAAAAAAGACAAATTCATAAACCATGTGCTCTGACACATGTCATTTTTTTTTTCTTTCAACTAACGTATCTTGCAACAAAAAAATAATAAATTGCAATCGGATGTTCGAAATTTAGTACTTAAACAAGGAATCAAATTGTAAATCTCTTTTATCTAGTGACACCTACAGATGGCCACATAGATGAATGTCACAGAAAATATGCTCTATATGAACTATGGTTGAGGAATTACCAATGAAATCATATAATCCACATGTTTTGATTTTATAGGTTTCAGTTTGTGATTGAAGATATCGAAGAACTTTATATAAAACAAATGCATCCAATTCAGTTAAAAAGCAAAAAAAAAAAAATGCATATATGCTCCAATTGATATCTTGATAGCAAGTTATATCCGAATTAATTGCAACAGTACACAGCGTCAAAAATAGATTTTGTGACCCATGTTTGCTGCACCTATCAAATGTATCTTGCATTAAAAAAGATATATAAAAATTGTTAATTGTGATAAAATTATCCGGAAAGAGATCTTTGCAGAGAATAATTTTCCGGAAAGAAGGTCTGGATTAGGAGAATTATTCTTGAGATTGGGCTGATTTTGAATTTTCCGAATTTGAGTGCATAATGTTAAATTTTATATATTTTTTAATATTAATAAAAATTTCGGAAAATAATATTTGTGCATTGTTTTTGTTTGGCCGAAATTATGTTATAATTGTCAGCATACTTTACACTAAGAAGTAAGAAATCGATATATGTATTATTTTGGTTTCCTTTTGAGAAATGAGATGGTTTGCAAATGTTCTAAAAAAAATATCTGATGTTGATAGTGAGAACGGAGTAGGTCCGATGCCCATCACGACTTTTAGGTTCAACGAGCATGATGACCGTCCGATCTAATTTAAGATTGTGTGCACGAAAATTGAAACAACACACCACGAAGTTTAAAGCGTTCCGCACAATCTTAAAACAAATTAACGGTGATTAACCCATCAACCAGAGTAGGTCCGATGCCCATCGGACCTACTCTGAAGTGGTTGATAGTAGCTAGAATGTCATAAATCATGATAGTTTATTTATTTTGTTTCCTTGTTTGAGTTGTATATATGTTATAGTACCACTGTTGCTCATTGTGACTTCTTATTGCCAAATAATTTTTGCTATAAAGTGCAGCTAGCCATCTAATTAATTTATTCAATTGTCCATTTGTGTGATGTGCCAACTCTTAAGTAAATCATAATAAGAAATAGGAATAAGATGACAAGATATTTCTGTTTATATCTTTATCATAATTCCAATTAATTATATTCGAGGTAGAATGCACGGAGTCCTTTTATATTCGTATGGATTCTGATCAAACGGTCTGAATCTAAACAAAAATATTAGTTACCTTAGATGATATACATTTTGGGTTTTATGTACATGTAAAAAGATAAACCTTCTATGGATAATTATAAAATGTAAATAAAAGCAATTGCAATTTAAATTCAAACATTTAAATTAAGAAAAAAAAATCTCATTTCGGTCCCGTTTTACCTTTTGTCTTTTCATTTTCTTAAATAAGAAAAAAAAAATCTCATTTCAGTCCCGTTTCCCTTTTTCTTTTCATTTTGTTAAATAAGAAAAGTTGCTCTTGTCATCACGCTGGATCCTCTCCAATTATATTTATTTTATTGGAGAATCTGAACAGATTTGGATCATTCTGGCTGGTAATAGATTAAATAAGGTACCGATCTAGCCGATAGTTGATTAAATTGGGTACCGGCCGAAAATAGCTGGTATGGGTATTTTATAAATACTGAGCGGATCTGAATATATTAATTAAATTCTATTAAACTTTGAATATTAATAAAAAATGTCGGTTTTAGAGGATCCGAATTCCGTCATGGCCACCAACCCATTTTATTTTGAGTCTGTCCTAAATTATATTTTCTTCTCGTAAAGTACATATATAAAAGCAATAAAATGATGTCCAATTTGGATTGTCTTCAAAAGTTGCTCTCCTAAACTCAAGACTTAATTTCCACAAATATCTGAATTTTAAGCCTTTCAATGGGAATTTTTCCTCGGAGAAAACAATGCAAGTCATCAAAAGCGGACCGGATTCATTTTGGTCTCATTGAAAATTTGAATAATATATTTTCTAGAAAGATCAAAGGTCAAATTTCTTAGTGTATTGATATTAAAAAAATATTACCATTCAAATTTCAAACGTGTTTTTTTTATCATATACTAAAATAAAGATTTTTCTCAGATATATTGGATATGTAATTAAGCATATACATCATGCTCTGTAATAAGATTAGGGACTAATACATAAATTCATCAAAATTATATAATTCTATGTACATTATGGTGAGTTGATATTTTGATTAATTTGTTGATTTTAATTATATACTTGATATAATATTTGATTCTTTCATGTACATCATTGTACAAAATTAAGCTCATCCTTAATAAATTTTATATATGTAAAAGAGAAGTTGTAGCATCTTTGACATAGAAAAATTGACAAAATTTTATATTGAACATGTCATT
>JAJGRW010000724.1:869669-980474 GCA_025461045.1 Carex parvula
AGGTAAAAAATTACAAGAAACCGTTTATTGTGTATAAACAAAGTAGTGGTATGACCTGCTTTAAAAGACATGTCGAATGCACCAAAGGAAGGGTGAGGTTCCAAGTGAAATGTTGGACCGAGACAAATCCAAACACTTATGAACGCGGATGGTACTAGAACCAATCCAAAATACGATGAATCAAAATGCTTAGTGAATGGCCCGGTACATTACCCACAAAGAACAACCAATAAGCATGGGTGGTTGTATGAGTTTTGCACCGGTTAGTCATTCGGGGGTGTGCTCAAACCAAATGTTACAAGAGGATCCATTATAGAAAGATGGTTGGTGAAATTAAAAACCAGTTTACCAAAACAAAAAATGAGCTCCGAGCTATATTTGCATACCAACAAAATAAGGTCTCAATTACCTCCGATATATGGACTGCCGGTAAACATGGCCTTGGGTACTCTTGTGTTACCGGCCATTGGATCGATGATCAGTGGGTATTACAAAAAAAGATATTAAGTTTTCGTGTGTTAGATTCTCCGCACTCAGCACATGTAATTTTCAAATTCATTATTGAGGTGTTACAAGAGTATAACCTCAAGAGAGATAGGGATAACAAGATTTTTTCTATTTCATTCGATAATGCTAGTAACAATGTAGCTTCCATTGAGATTTTTAAACGGTCACTAAACCCGATTATGACTGGTGCAATGTTTCACCAAAAGTATGCTTGCCACATACTTAACCTCGTCGTGAAGGCGGGCCTTAAAACAGAAGCCGTAAGAGATTTGATCAATAAATTAAAGGATTCTTTGTCCCATATTGTTTCAAACCAAGAAAGAAAATAACGGTTTGGTTTGATGTGCGTCAACTATGGTTTGAGCAAGTTGAAAGTTCCTTGGGATATAGATACCTGTTGGAACTCTACCTATAGGTTTCTGAACCGATGCCTTCCTTACAAAGCCGTCATAGGAGAGTTTTTGAGAGGCTCCACCCCCGAGGGAATGGCATTGGAGCCCAGCCTCGACGAATGGGACCAACTACAAACCCTGAGTAATTTCTTAGGAACCTTTTTTAATGCAACCGTCAAATTATCTTGCTCGTACTCACCGACGGCATTTGAGTTGATCAGACATCTGTATAGCATCTCCAAGGTGTACCGTGAATTGGAGATCGCTGAAAGCAAGTACTCCACTCTCACACCGATCGTAGATGCCATGAAAGAAAAATTTCTAAAATATTGGGACGATGTACCCCTCTTGGCCATTATCGCAAGCTGCCTCAACCCGGCATACAAGAAGTATTTCACGGTCAAAATAGTTGCAGCGTACAAAGAGAATCTACATTTAGACAACACCGGGGTGGAGGCATTCGTGACTTCGAAGTTCGATGAGATGTTTAACATATACCACTCAAGAATGGGTGACAACCAAAACCCGTCTTCGTCCCGTGCCGGCCCTAGGTAACAATTTAAATATCTACATTATTTTAATCTTTATTATTTATAATATCTACACTATTTGTCTACTAATTTTTTTAATTTTTTAATAGTTCCACTTCCAGGAGCACTAGCAGCGGTGGATTGTTAGCAGATTTCCAATCGGAGATCCAACCGCACACATCCACAAACGAGTTAGTGAGCTATTTTGCGGGGGTAAACGAAAAAGAAGATGAACTTGACATCATGATGTGGTGGAAGAGGAATCAAAGAAACTATCCAACACTGGCGATGATGGCCCGCGACGTATTTGCCGTACCCGTGTCAACCGTCCCTTCCGAAAGTTGTTTTAGTTCGGCGAACAGGATCCTCTCCGACAAACGCAGTAAGTTGGGTGCACATATTTTTGAGAGACTTGTGTGCTTGAAAGATTGGATTGATGCTGATGAGCGCAACCAACATCGAGATCATCAAGAATCATCATCCGGAGTCGACACTGAAGAAAGCGGTACCGATACGCGGCCCGCGACTAATTCGGATTCAGACGGTGCGAAAGAGAGCGAACAATGGTATATGAATCCAAACTACTAGATAGGTAGTGTCGGTATACATTTCTAACCTCTTTTAATCTCTATGGTTATTTTTTAAATTATAATTTCTAAACGTTTCAATTAGTTCTTAAATTATTCATTTTAAAGAAGAATTACTAACAAAAAAAAAAGTTAGAACTCCGCCTATGTTATTTTACATAGCCGGTCCCAAGCCCGGAATAAAGGAGGAGGGTAACTTTTATTTTTGAATTTAGATTTAATTTAGATTGAATTTAGATTTAATTTAGATTTGAATTTAGATTTAATTTAGATTTAGATTTAATTTAGATTTGATTTAGATTTAGATTTGTTTTTTTTTCTTTTGAAATTCGACAGAGGGTTTTTTTTTTTTTATTCGGCAGAGGCTGAAGCCAGAGGCTGAAATGCCTTGTTTTTTTTTTTTCCTTTTTCTTTTTCTTTTATTTAATTTAATTTAGATTTAAATTAGATTTGGATTCAATTTAGATTTAATTTAGATTTACATTTATATTCAACTTAGATTTAATTTAATTTGCATCTAAATTTAGATTTGAATTTACATTTATATTTAATTTATATTTTAATTTAGATTTGAATTTAGATTTAGATTTATATTATCAATTTAAATTGAACGTTTACAAAATATATTATCAATTTAAAATGTAAACTACAAATTTCGAGATATAAATAAATTATGAAACTATATAATTAGAATGAGAGTTTGAAAATAAAATAAAATTACTCGTGTAAAGAAATAAATAATTAGACTTGTACTTAGCCGAATAAATATACAAATTTTCGCACAAATAATTTTTATATATGAGTTACAAATTTTATTTATTTAGGAATTATAAAGATGTGACTTGATAATTTTATGTGTATATATATAGAGTAGAACTAGGGTGTCCTAAGCTCACCAAGCCCTCCCGTGACCGCGACTCTAAAACCTATCAAATTGACTTCAAACGACATTTTCAAACCGTTAGATGTTCAATCTATATTAAAATGTGCTTGGAGACCAAATTTTACATTTTTTGGAATTTTTTTACTATTTATTAAGATGGTTTGAAAATCGCTATTTTTATTAAAATTCTGCACCATTGGAAAACAGCGATTTTCAAACCATCTTAATAAATAGTAAAAAAATTTCAAAAAATGTAAAATTTGGTCTTCAAGCACATTTTAATATAGATTGAACATCTAACGGTTTGAAAATGTCATTTGAAGTCAATTCGATAGGTTTTAGAGTCGCGCTCACGAAGGGCTTGGTGAGCTTAGGAGCACCCTAGTTCTACTCTATATATATATACAATATTTGATATTGAACTATTCAGATTTTAAAAGTCGAATTATAAACACGTAATAATATTCGTACGACACGGTAAAAAAAATAAGAAAACAAAACAGAAAACAGAAAAAAAAACCCCTCTGCCCGTGCCCGTTGTACCCGTCTACCCGGGACGGGCACGGGTTTGAAACGGGCAAGGCGGACTTTTTCAAAAAAAAACCCGTCTACCCGTGCCCGTTGTACCCGAGTACCCGTTGTACCCGTACCCGTTGTGCCCGCTGCCCGGGACGGGTTCTGCCCTGCCCTGCCCGAGGTACCCGAGAGCAAATGTCTAAATAGGAGTATAGAGGGAGAAGGAACTTTGGATCCACTGGGTTAGGGTCGCTGAGTATCTGGGTCTGAGTATTACTAAGTTGGGTTTGGGTTTGATCCGGTTGAAATTGGATGTGGCATGATTCATATAACTCAGTTCTTAATGAGCAAGTTGGGATATGCTCATGCTCAGTTCATTAAGTTAACGGGCGAGTTAATAATGAGTAAATTGTTAGCGAGCTTTAAGGAGCGAGTCACGAGTTACGAGCGATCTACTCACCCCTAATTGCAATTCTGAAGGCGAAAGGGATGAACACATCTGAACATTCTTACAAGGAATATGTAAAATCTTCATGAGCTGTAAAACAGCAAAAGTGATAACTAATAAATAAAATTACAAAAATAAGCATATTAAAAGAGCAATGACAGACAACCACTGAGCAGTGAAGCATTTAATGCCAAAAAACCATAACATATAAATCACAACTTCTCCATGCCCAACACAAAACTAGATTCGCACCATCTCCACATAGAATAAGACTCGCACAACAGTTAAACAAGGGGACACAAACACATCCTCTCTAAAAACATTTTTACAAAAATATCAAACAAATAAATATAGAATGGACGAAATCACCCATGATTTGGTGACTCGTTCGACTAGATGAACCGAGTCAGTGTATCTAGTTATCAGACTGCACACTGCGCAGGATTTTGAGGATCTCGAGGAAAAGGTTGAGGATGTCGAGGTATAGCACGACCGATGCCCAGATGTACTCATCATACGTGTAGCGCTTGATCAATGTCTCAGTGTCATAAACAATGAAGCCAGAGAAGATTACTGCCCCTGCTGCACCAGATATTGCCAGCATTGTTGACCCGAGCGGGAAGAACAGCTGCACGGGAAACAAAATTACATGAGCAAGGAGAGAAACTGCGAGGGACTTTAAATTTGTCTAGGATTGTTTAGGTTTTAGCTATATCATGGTTACAGAGTTAATGCGGTACAGGGTTGGCTCTGTTCAGAATTCAGACACTGGTGCTAGACTTGAGACTGGTATACCATTTTCATACCCTGTTCTGTGACCTTATCTAAGGATTGGCAAATAAATTATAATTCCAAACACTATATAAAGTCATTCAGAAAGCCAAGCAATACAACTGGTAGAGTTAGGTACCTGACGGTTTACCAGACTGGTAAGAACCAGCACAAAAGCTAACTGGTACAGCACTGAAGTTAAAGACCAATTATACTATAGATCATTATGTACAGATAAATCATCGTTTTTTATAATGACTAACCCTAATTTTCCCAAAAAAAAAGAATAAAAATACAGTAAAAGGCAAAAAACTTATCATCAATTAAAAGAATCATCCCTCAAGCCAAAGAGTACCTGAATCAAACTTGTAACTAGAAGAACATTGAGACCGGCAAGCAGGACAGGACCAGAATAGCTGTAGTCTTTCCCCTTCCTAGCTGCCCAGAAGGAGTATCCAGTCAAGGATGCCACCACAACTGAAGTCAAAACCAACGCCTCAAGCACAATCTTGCCTACACCAAACAAATTTTAACCACGGTAAGCTTACATATTATAACTTTGCATCTAAAATCAGAGATTGCAATGTGCATTGCCAATGTGATGAATTTTAACAGTTTAGAGTGACAAACCATCGGTATTGGCACAGACCACACCCATGCTCAGGCTCATAAACACAGTGAACAGCCCAAGGAAGACAAAGTTGAGGGGATGCCTCTGCTGATAGATGTAAAGAGGGCACATCACTGAAAATAAGCATTGACAAAAATTAGTGAAATCATTATTGTTTGTAATTTCTCCAGAATAAAATTAAAGAAAGATCACCAGGTTCTCTATTTGTTAATACCAAAAAATGCCGAAGTACAATGCAATGGCCATACTAGTAAGACCTGATTTTGGTGAAATTTCTCTCTTCTTTGTCAACTAATTTTGAAAAAAAGTTTGGTTATTTGTGACTTTCTAATCTGAAAATTAATCCTGCTATAACGACTATTTTTCTTTAAATTCACAGAAAAGCTCATATTTTGCATGGCTGGTCCATATAATACAAAAATTTAACTATGCTAGTTCCTTGTTAGTCCAATCAAATGCTAAGTCATGTTCTTGTTAGTTACAATCACCTTATTTTATTACTGACCCACTAAAATGTTCTACTTAGCAGATCCTATTGCAGTTTGGTCTTATATGACAGTTACCCTAAGATCATTATCAGTTTCCACATAAAGAAAGGAAACGAGATCTCACAAATCAATAGACAATCTATGAATATAATTCCCTATTCAACCAATACCTAATTCGTACTACCATATATTTAAGCCCAAAGCTTAATTCGAACCAAAATCTCAAATCGAAGGTAAACAAACCGTACAAATGAGAGGAAGGATGATAACACCAAGAGCAGCGGGGCTGTTAAGGAGGAAGCTATTGAGGCCAGGGTAGAAAACGACGGCGGCCGACACGACGGTGGTGAGTAGGAGCTGTGCACAGAGAATCCCGTACACCTTGCGCACGAATCCCCATCGCAACTCGTTCTCGCCACGCGAGATTCCCGGGTAGAGCAGCGACGACTCTCCCGCCTCCAAATCCACCATCACATCCTCGCTCTTCTCCTTCTCCTTCTCCGTCCGCCTATACCCCATCATCTCCGCTCCGTACATCTTTCCTTTCTCTCTCTTTTCTTTCTCAGTTGGTCGATCTCACGATCTACCTATCGAACTAAAGCAAGGAAACGAACAAGTTAGGCTAATGTGGATCTGGTCATCAGGATTTCATCCTCTCCAGCGTTGTATGATACAATACATATGAACGGATTTTAAAAGATCAAAATTCGTGCTTTCTATCTCTTGGAGAATGAACGATGCGGAATCGAACGGTGGTAACTATTTGTATTTAAGTAAACAGTTGTAGAGGACGAGGATTTGTTATGAGACGGAGTTCGATTATTTGTTAGGTGCAGTGTCTTTTGTGGAGCGTGTATCTGCACAACCGAAACGCGTGGGGTCCATGTTAGTGGAAAGTCTAGTTATCGAATTGGCCCCACAAACCAGTAAGAACCTACAGGTTTGAGTACAAAAGGAGTACCGCCGGAAACTAGAATTTTAATGAACCGCGTTAAACGGAGCGCAGTCGTGACCGTTGACCCCGACGATTTTTTAACGCTTCCGATTGTTAGTTGACTAGTCACGGTCAAATAATGGTGGAAGAATCCCATGTCCTCACGAATTCAGTATCCTCTGCATTAACTCAAAAGGGAATCTTTTGAGTTAATGAATTTCGACCATCCGATCTGTCTTAAGATTCATGCAGACTAGATCTGCAAGAATATTGAAAATCCTCCTAAGTTATAGTCAGAAGCTGGATTGGCTCCGTTTAAAATTAGATGGTTCAAATTCATTAACTTAAAAGATTCCTTTTTGAGTTAATGAAGAGGATACGCGTTCTGTCCTCACAGCAAGGAAATCACCATTTTGAGAAATAAATCCAAATTGTTGATTTTTTAGATCTATATATCACACTGAAAGGTTAGAAAAAAAATTTGTCAACCAAATATATGATGGGATGCTCAAGAACTTACTATGTGGTGTACCAGTACCACAGATAGTCAGTGCTATCTCTGGTGACATTAATCTGATTCTGCAATCCATCGGTTGAGAACGCTTGCCTTCATCATCAATCGAGGTTATTTCCTCGATGTAAGATTGCCATGAGAGCCCTCGAACTTGATCCATCCTCATTTGTGTTGTATAGGCCCCAACCTGATTACATTTAATCGATTTAATCTTTTGTTAAAAGGTCAGCCTAATAAAAACTGAAAGAGAATTTTAATAAATAAGTATTTGAGGAACTTCACTTGAACATACAGAAATACAGACTTCTGAGCCCTGGTTGTACTCAGAAAAGAAAAATAAACATGTAAAAGAATATGACTTGCATAAATGAATTGCACATAGTAATAAAACAATATTTAGATTATTAAATGAAAAGACAATATAACTGACCCTGACACTGTTAAAACCAGTAGTTTTACAATCAGGAAGTATGCTAATAGACCAAGAGGGTAGATCATAGTGCATTCCATTAAATGCCACTTTTCATAAGAAATTGTGTCATAATTCACTAGAAAATCCGCACATGCTCCGCTGATCGATCGATTCGATATACAGACGACTGTATTGAAGATGAAACAATCATATATTAGTCAGCATAGCTTGATTGCAAACCTAACTGACTGTGTGATTGCTATAAAATGAAACTGACAAGGTATTGGTTTTTCTACATGAAATGACTTGTAATAGGTAAAATATTAGACATTGTATTTTTTTTATGACAGCACTCTTATTTGTTGGTTGTGCAAGACAGGTGAGATTGAGGAGGCATTGAAATTATTGTCGGTGCAGAATCGAGGGATGCAAGGTGAAGAAAAGAGTGGAAATAGATAGAAATGATCCAAGCTATGTTATTTTTTGAGAAAACATAGGAGTCTTGTCCAGATTTGATTAATGATTTGTACCTACAGCTTTTAATTGAGGTAAAAGTAAACTGCCCAATACATTTGAGCTAAAAGTAAGAAGAAAAAGATATGACAAATAAGCAGTAAAGTCCCTAACAGAATTAAAATTGAAAAAAAAAAAAAAAAACTGTAATTTAAATCGGAAGAAATCAAGTTTGCCTGCCTCCAGCACATATCATGGTTCCAATACCAGTGTAACATGTATCATACCAGTACCGTGTCCAATGTGTACCAGTACCAGTACCAGTACTGTGTCTGAGCCATACCAGTACCGTGTTTAATATTTACCAGTCCCCATACCAGTACACATGCCATGGTCTTCTCGGTGATGTACCATGTCTGAGCCGTACCAGTACTGGGTCCCTTGTGTACTAGTTTCCATCATCTTGACAGTGATCCAAGCTATGTTATTACTGGATACAAAGAGCATGAGGTAATGTGATTTGTAAAGGGCACGAGTTTCATGTTGTAATGCAAAGCACTTGTATGTAGATGGATTGTCAAGAGGTCTGAGATTGGAAAGGTATTGGATTTCTACATATTATGATTTTACATATAAACTAACAATCCCGTATCACTTATCTTATAAATAAAAAAAATGTCCCGATGTCAACAATAAATTCAATGAATTGAAAAAAAATTGTGATTATAAAGATTTGTATATACATATCCAAATAGTGAAATGAACACACACAACAAATTTGAGAAACTAATTAATTTATATCAGATTTGAGAATGTATGTTTTGCTGCAGAATGACATTGAATAGCTATCTATCTGTTTATGAGTATGCAAAGAGAAGAAAAAAAAAAATACTTGAAAGTAAAGTACTGATAGCAGGAGAGAGAAACCCACACAACCCAAAATCACAACAATGCTCAATCGAATAGGGTGGCCTCGCACAAAGCAAAGAAAAGCAGAAGGGAGAGGGGAGTCTGTGCGGATGCAGCCGGGAGTGATACAGAAAGAACCGAGATTGAAGTACAGATTCATCAAAGGACGGGGCGATTTTTGGGTCCCACAACGAATGAGGATTGAAGAGAAGTAAAAGTTCGGGAAGATCAGAGAAGAAGATAGAGAAAGAGCAATCCAAAGAGAAGCGAGAAGCTGGGGAAATTTCGAGAGAGACGCAGCTGAAAAATGGGACTCGCGTAAACCGTAAATGAACAGTACTCTCGGGTCAATGATTAAGTATATAGAATAGATCTATAGATATCAACTGAACACATACACAAATCTGTTACAAATAATAGGCAACATCCATTACTATTATCTAGCCAGAAAGCACATTACAACATTACTCTCAACACAATATACATATAAAGACGAAGCATTTTCTTTTCAGTCCTCTTCCTCCAGGTTGTTTACCTTCTCGCACTCGTCAATCCACTCACTGTAGCTGTTAGTAAGGAAAAAAAAGAGTTAAAAAAGCTTCAAATTATCCTTTTAAGTGTTCTAATTTACTCCCAGATCTTCAGTGAGACTCTTTAATCTACCATAATTTTCAGCATTTATTCTAAAGAACAAAATTGAAGAACAACAGTCTAAAAAGTTGGAATGGAAACTTACATGTCAATAGGCTCGGTGAGTGCTGCAAAGTGGCAAAATAAAATAGAGTTAGAAATGAAATTAAATAGGTCCAAACAAAAGACAACAAAAAAGGCACCAAATTAGTTGACCTATTCCAGACCTACGGAATTGGAAGGATTCATACAATCACTTCTCCTACAATTCAGATGGCCGATTCACATAGTTGAGGTATGGAATCCTATCCTATTTGTGCTATTTGTACCGTAAATCGCACGAAACTAATCACAGTGATTGGAACTTAATACGTAACAAATAGATACAACTTCTGATTCACTCGCTAAAACCATAGAGAAACTAGTACATACCATTGACGGTAGTGCTGAAGTTCTCCTGGCATATCCTACAATTTGCCTCGCCAATATTATTTTTCAAATCTCTGATGATGAAAATGAGGAGACCAATTAATAGTGAATAGGAGAAATAATTAGACATACTAAGCAAGCAATATAAAAACCACATCAGCATTTAATTCAACAGGCATCTCAACCATCAATTTAACATACTGTAACATAAACTGCACCTCCCAACCCTTTAATTTTTCAAAAACTTACGTCAATTCGCGGTGAAAAATTCATCGGTACATACAAAAGTGAAATGTGTAAGCCTGACAAAATGTAGTGAAATATGATGCACACCTAGAGAACACGAAAACTCTAAATGTGAAACTCTACCTGAAGCATTTGCTCCTACATATAACACCAACGCAATACACATACGAAAACTGTAGGCATGTTTGAATAGATTACAAGGGGGCACAGGTGATATTTTCATTGTGTTTTAATGAGAATATATAGGACCATAGTACTTTGCAGGGCTATGCATGTCTTCTGATTTGAGACGTACATCAGTTGCTATGGATAATAGAATAGTATGAGATTAAAAGTAGCTTACATCTTGCATTCGACACCGCCTCCATGGTTGCAAAAGGGGCAACAGAATGTAGTGTCCAGCTTGTCCATGCGCTTCTTTGCTGCTGGCTTTGCTCTGGACTTCCTCTTCCCCATTATGCGCTTTGATTTCCTTTTCTTTTCACTGAAAAATAAGTTTAGAGAGTTGATACTTGTTTCGGAAATAAGTCAAATTACATAAACAATCTGATACCAGAAAAATATTAACAAGTCTAGTTAGTATTACAAACCTTTGTATCCAACTTTCCGGTATTTTTAAATCACAAATGCACTATCCTATTGTTTGTTTGGGAAGTACCTTACTTATAAATAAATTTAGGACCTTGTACCATATCAAGCTATAGTCTGTTGTTGTTACCACGGTTTGGAGAATCTATCAATCTGTTTTTTTTTTTTTTTTTTGAGATTTTTTAAACCAACTGGTGTAATTTGCTTTAGGAGAAGAATACTTGAATCGAAAGAGAGAGTAGAGTGAAATATAGGATAGTACTTTGTATCAGTTTTTGGATACATATGAATTGTCATTGGGATACAGTCCCAACACAGTCTATCTAACTATTGCAACCACAATTTTTAAGTTCTAATCCTAAACCTACATGCAGTGTTTATAACTCTTTATTGGTGAAATTTAGTGTCAAATGTATACAGAGTTACAGACTAGTAAGTAGTAACTATAGACAAAGTGTTTCTCAAATTATTGAAGCTTTTTTACAATTCTAAAACCAAAATTTAAGAAACTTTTTTTATCCTTTTGAAAAGAGGGATAAATTAATAAACCCCTAACTTTAAAATTGACAGAAAAATCAACTGATTCGTGCAAATTTTAAAAGAAGACACCAATTTATTGAATTATTAAACCCTAACTGTTCTTTACTTTGTATCAGTTTTTGGATACAGATGAATTGTTAATCTAACTATTCCAAACACAACTTTCAAGTTCTAATCATAAACATACAAGAAGTGTTTATAAGTCTTTGTTGGTAAAATTTAGTGTCAAATGTATACTGACAAGCAACTATAGACAAGAGTTTTCTCGAATCAGTGAAGCTTTTTTACAATTCTAAAACCAAAATTTCAAAAACTTTTTGTATCTTTTTGGAAAGAGGGATAAATTAATAAACCCCTGATTTTAAAAAATAAATCAACTACTTCGTGCAAATTATGAAAGAAAGACACCAATTTATTGAATTACTAAAACCCTAACTTTAAAATTGACAGAAAAATAAATTGATTCGTGCAAATAATGAAATAAAGACACCAATTTATTGAATTACTGAAACCCTAACTTTTTTGTTCTTTCTCGATATTGCATTTAGAGAGAGGCAGAGCGACACAGAGGATTTCTTGTGATTCTCAATTCTAATTTTTATCAAGCAAATCGACGGAGAGAGAAACTTACGAAGGAGATATGTGGCGGCAGCGGATCTCGAAAGGTTTCTGTCGATCGAGAGAGATAGAGAGAGCGGAGTTTGGTTTCCAAAAAAGAACACAGAGAGAGAGAGAGAGAGCGGAGATGGCTTAGAACTTTAGAAGGGAGCGGAGAGCGTCGGATGGTATCGGCCTTAAACTTTCACTTGAGAGTAGGTCCGATGGGCATCGGACCTACTTTGGTTCCATGGGTTTAATAACCGTCGATTTGCTTCAAGATTCGTTCGTGACGCTTTAAAATCCGTGTGTGTATGTTTCAATTTTCGTGCGCACAAATCTTAAATTAGATCGGACGGTCATCATGCTCGTTGAACCTAAAATAGATCCGATGGGCATCGGACCTACTCCGTTGTCAAAGAAATGTCGGTTCGATGACTGTTTCAATATTCGTGTGGATTCAGTCTACACGAATCCTAAAACAAATTAGACGGTTCCGATCAGACTGATTTGAGTCCAATATCCAACGAACACGCTCCGCTTCCAATTTGAAAACAAATATATTTTCGAAAATCATATTTACGTTTTTGTTTTTAATTGTCTTCCTCTCCTTTCCTTAAATATCCTTTATTGTCTTTCCTCTTTTTCCTTAAATATATTTAAATATACACTGTAACTCTTTCCTTAAATATCCTCAAATATACACTGTAAAAATGTTAGATTTTCAATTATATGAGATATAAATAATAACAACAAAGATTTCTATGATGAAAAGGCTAAAAATATTAACTCAATGATAATAATACAACCTTTTTATAAAATATATTTGGTTCTCATATTCTTGATTGGGTGGGGGTTTTGTCCAAACGGCTTTGAACAAAGTTTCATCCAAAGCCTGATTTAAACTGTCTGATCTGCATCAAAATTCGTATAAACAGTTAGATTCAATGAGCCATTTAAATTTATTATGTTTTAAATATGTTTGCACGAATCTCAATACAAATTGAACGTTTAAGCTTGACTTTGAATGAGGCTTTGTCCAAAATCTTTTGGACAAAACCAAATTGTTCAATTTACTTTTAGGCAAATTAACTACTAAAATTAATACCAAATTCTTAAATTAAGAAGCACTTTATGATATGATCAAATTATAAATTTTCAAGTTTTATAATTTTACAATTGGGTCTTTTAATTTCATTGTTTAACCTTTAACTTGTACACATTTTGTCACACTTCAGATTTTGACCATTCGGAGCATGATTATAACATCATCATCACAATTTTTCTTGGTCCGTCAACCTACATCGCCAACAAAAAGAAAAACAAAAAACAAGACAGAGTCAGCTACAAAGCTCAGTAACCGGTTATTTAACGATGCGTTTCTCTATAACTGACTTAATTTCCATTTCATTTCCTTAAATATCCTTTATTCTCTTTTCTCTTTTTTTCCTTAAAAATATTTAAATATACAATTTAACTATTTTCCCAAATATCCGCCGACTATAAAAAATGTTACATTTTCAATTATATAGATATAAATAAATAACAACAACGAATTCTATGATGATAAAAAGATAAAAAAATATTAATTGTATAATAATAATAATGCCTTTTTCTAAAAAAATATTATTTAGTTCTCATACTCATAATTGACTTTTTTTCAATTTATTTTTATGCAAATTAACTACTTAAGTAATTACTAAATCCGAAATTAAGAAGTACGTTGTGATATTTACAATTGGATCTTTTAATTTCAAGTTTTTATAATTTTACGGGTAAATTTCGCTCGAGGTCACTAAACTTTGTCCCTTGTCACGAATTGGTAATTCAAGTTTAATTTGTTCCAATTAAGTCACCATATAACTTTTTCATTCAAAATATTAACAGAATATTCTCATTATGTCCAAAATATAACGGAATATGCTCATTTCATTCAAATTTTTAACGGAATATGCTTATTCTGTCCAAAATACTAACAGAAAAGTTATAATTTATTAATTTTTTGGATGAAAAAGTTATATGATGACTTGATTGGAACAAATTAAAAGTTCAGTGACTATGAAGAGACAAATCAAACTTGAGTGATCAATTCATGATAAAGTACAAAGTTTAGTAACCTCCAGCGAAATTTATCCTAATTTTACAATTGCATCTTTCAATTTCACTATTTCATTTTTAACTTGTACATATTTACAGTTGAAATATTAAAGTAGATGTAATTTCTAGAGATTTATAACCGAGCAAGCATAAAGTGCTTTTTTATGACAAAATTACATACCTAAATCAACTACTTTTGTGAAAAAAATTGAATTACTAAAATAATAAAAGTCATATGAGAAATTCCGAACTATAAAAATGATATTAGATTCAACATTTGATTTATGAAAAATTGAAATGATGAAATGCAATTTTTTCAATTATGAAAATTTAATCAGATTTAGAAGGGAGCGCAAATGTTAATTCTGAACTTTGCCCGGCATGTTGGGTAAAACTTTTAACAGAGCAATTTTGGCCTCAGACAACACATAAGACTAGAATCAAACCAGCGCTGCGTTGAGTTTTGTGCTGCATGAAGCAAAAACTACTCTGTTAAAATATTTACCCGACATGTTTCATGAAATGGAGTCATAATAAGAAATCAAAGTTTCCTATCAAACTTTTTTCAAAAAGTTTGAATTTTCACTTGTATTTATTTATAAGGGCACATTGTATAAATCCCTTTTAGATAAAAATAATTAAGAGCCCCTTTGGTAGAGGCTAATATTCAACGCTTTATTTTTTAATGAATTGACAACTTTATCTCTCAATTTGTTTTTCAATCAAACTATTTTGTTTCTTCTTTTTTAATTAACAAGCTTCTTAAATATCAGTTTCTAAATTTGTTGTTCTCCTTTCATGTTCTCTTTAATTGATAAAATAAATATTTAGCATGTTACCCAACACAAATTTTAAATATATTCCAATTACCATTTAGATTTTTATTTATTTAGATGAAAATTAATTCCTACTTTTAGTTATGTCACTCAAATTATCGAAAATTACGTTGGCAGTATTATTTTTTGTTAATTGTAGATTATATAATTAACTAAATGTATCTTTAAATCTCGTAATTTTGAATTAATTATTTCTGTTACTTATTAATGATGTAGTAACGAAAATTCATGTAATAATGATCTAATAACAAATAGAGTTTCCAAATTTTCTATAATGAAAAATCACGCAGTGATGCTATGTTTATGTTTTATAGATGTATTGGAAATTTTTGTTTGTAGAACTTTTATACATCAATTTCAAATCATACAAAAGATATTTCTTTATTTGCAATTATGATTACTTTGTTTCTAATTTTGACCTATTGACAACAAGTATAGAAAATGATCTACCACACGTAACAAATGTACAAGAGATTTATTTTTTTGAAGATTGGCACTCTAATAATTTCATTGATAAAAAAACGTATTTACAGTGGGCCAAATGACCGTAATTCCTGAATTTATTTTTTTATTCTCATAAAATTCTCTAAACTAATATAATATTATAATTCTCTCGTAATAACTCTAATATCTTAATCATCATCTTACTCCACGATCGGATCCGCTTATTCGACCGCCGCCGCGCTCCGACGATGACCAGATCTACACACCATCACGCTTCAATCGAGATATTGATTACCCTAGTATTTTAATCGTCATCAAGCTCTACGATCAGATTCGCTTCTTCAACCACCGCCGCGCTCCGACGGCAATCGGATCTACTCACCGTTGCGCTCTAATCGATATGGGACTCTATGCTCCGAACTCCGACGATACCGCACTCTTGGCTCCAATAGACTCCGCTCAGCTCCGATTCCTCTCCTCTCCCTCATTCTCCTCTCCGCTCGAGAAGTTAGAACCGAGAGAGGAGAGATGTTGCTTCGGAATGAGGATTACAAGAACATGAAAATGGTAGAGTTGAGTGAAAGGAGGAGGAGGGGTTGGAGAGCGGCTGTTGAAAACCCTAGGTTTTATTCTCTCTGGCTCCATGACAACTCTCGTACAAGAGATTTATTCACTTTATTGTAATTTAAAAAAGTTAATATTGTGTATTAATTGTTGATTTGAAAGTTAAATAAAAGAATTTAGGAAAGTTTTTGTAAAAAATAGAGAAACTAGGACATCTACATGTGACGAGCACGTGTAGTGAGTATGTAGCTAAATAAATTTAGAATTCTACACATTAAAAAGAGTAAAATAAATGAATAAAAGAGTGTCATTGACATTCTTATTTGAGTCGACAAGAACATTTTGTTAATAAAATTGAAGTAATGTTATTTTATGTGATGTTTTTAAAAAGGTTAATGTTTAATAAAATTTCACATCTATAATTCACTTTTAATTTTGAATTTTTTTATCCTTGCAAATTCTACTTTTGAAGTTTTGAATACTAAGTGGAACATTAACTAATGACTAAAAATTCTTGGGAAATGCAGCAGCAATTGTACCATCAAAAATCCAACCAATTTTTATCTTGGAAAAAGATTCTTGACAAATACTACTTGAATCATCAAAAGAAAGCATCACTTCAAACTCAAAAAGGTCCAAATACGTGCTTTAAATTGCTCTCAAATTTCAAAAGCTGCACTAAGAATCCCCAAAACCCTATATTGCAAATATCAGCAGCTTCATACAAAGAATTTAGACAAGAAAGAACTATAGAACTGTATACACACATGAATCATTCCCCTTGACACCTTTAAGGTTTACACATACAGCCAAGTGCTCAACTAAGAATCAGGCTCAGGATCTGGAACAATTTTGAGCGAAATGCTGTTGACACAGTGGCGCTCGTTAGTTGGAGTCGGAAACCCCTCTCCTTTAAACACGTGGCCTAGATGTCCCCCACAAGCTGCACAGGTGATTTCTATTCTCATCCCATCAGCATCAGGCTGAAATTTTTAGAACATGACCAGAGTAAATATAAAGAAATTTAAGAATTTAACAAGATATCAAGGCAAGAACCTCCATTGTCGATTCATCTTTAAAATTGGAATTTTGCATATATTCCTTCAAATGTCAGTCATCACAAACATCTAAGGACACAAGTTAAGTTTTTTTTTTTTTTTGTATTGTTTGCAATACAACCAGTCATATTAAGGTCAGAGGAATTAATGAACATGTTAATACACTAAGAGGAGGGTTCAAATGCCTCCATTTTTCATGCCTCCACCATGCCTCCACTTTTAAAAACTTTAATAACTCAAAATTTAAAACTTAAAAGTCAAAATAAAACCGTTGGATACGATCTACATCATTTTATCAATGTGCTCATAAAAAATTATCACATTTTGATTTTGTTTTTATGTGAATCAATAAGTTGAAAAATCAACGTCTAGAAATTATCCACATTAGTGCGTTTTTTACAAGCTCTTGATGACAACCAAAACAAAATTGAAATGTCATAATTTTTTACACGTGCATAGATAAAATGATTTAGATCATATCCAACGGTTTTATTTTGATTTTTAAGTTTTAAATTTTGAGTTATTAAAGTTTTCAAAAATGGAGGCACGATGGAGGCATGAAAAATGGAGGCATTTGAACCCTCCTCATACACTAACACTACATCATACTTAAAAAGTTTGTAAGAATTTAATTATACATTTTGAAGATTGAAATATGTTAAAATGAAGCCTTTTCATGCTCTTGGTAGGAGCTTTACTATCCAGAATTTTCAGTCTCAGCACCATATTATGTTAACTATTGATTTTAAAAGTAAGAACATGCAAATCTTGATCATACAAAAAAAAAAGAACGGAGAGATGTACCGTGCTCCTAATTGCACCAGGAAGTCCCTCGAAGAAGGCCGGCCAGCCACATCCAGAGTTAAACTTTGTACTGGATTTGTACAGTGGGGTTCCACACCCTGCACACTCATATATGCCTTTGTCAAAGTGCTTATCATACTCCCCTGTTCCAGGATACCTGAAAAAAGAAAAAAGAATGAAAGTAGGTCCGAAAGATTTACATCAAGGGTCGCGGGTTGCTTGATGGATAGAAAAAGCTGAGACCACAAGAAGAGGAACTAGAAATTTGAGATTGGAGGCCTACAAATCTAGTGTAGTGTAATTTCATTTTATACCAAAGGCTTGCTACAAGTATTGATGCATACAAAATTATAATTCACTTTATGGGTGGGGGGGGGGGGGGGGGGGACTACTTTTGCCCTCACTACCATTCACCCCCCTGAGGCCACCTCTCTTTTGTTAAGAACATTAAAACAAATTCAGTTTGGCCTGATCAGCAATGCTTTGAAAGGAATATACTATGTGGAATTTCCTAGTAATTAAATCATTCCCGTGTTCATGTAATCTGAGAATTAAAATGTTCTACTGAAAAATTTCAAGCATGCGTGCTGAATAAGTATGGATGTATCCATTACAAGTCTTAAGGAATTATCATGTCACATCTTTTTGTTCAGTCTATGTTGAGAATTCAAATACTGCCACAGCACTACCAGCACATACCAGTATTCGACCTCAATCAGACAAACCTACACCAATAGTAAAAGAAACAAAGCTGACACTGTATCTTACTCAGTTCCCTTCATTCGAAGGATGCGAAACTGCTCAGGGGAAAGAATAGCTCTCCACTCTTCCTCCGACTTCTTCACGGGGCCCGATGACGCCATGGCCACAGTCACTCTCCTGCTCGGCTGGTTCAAAACCGGACCGAATTGAACCGTCCGTCGAAAACCCGAACCCGCCGGAGGTCTATAAAAGGGACGGTAGACCGAGTGCTGGAACGATTTAATCGGTGCACCGTTACGAGGAGCAGCGCTGGGGTATAGAGTTCTCAACAGGTGGTGAGCTCCCATTTTTTAGGGGACAAATAAGAGAGAGAGAGAGGTTTGCGGCACGGAGCAGCATCACAGTCCACAGGCTGGAGAGTTCTATCATTTCTACGACACTCCAGATGCATGCCATTTATTCTGACATGGCAATCTTTAAGATTCGTGCAAGATTAAAATAAACGGTTAGGATCTTATTCTACCAGGTCAGTTACCTGATTGGATCTGAATTTGATTCTGGCGGGCCAGCTGGGCCTGGGTATGGTCAATGGCAATTGTGTAATTATAAAGGTTGTTTCACGGATCGGCCCATGAGCCTTTGCTGGAGAAAGGAAGGCCAGGATGGATGAGGTCACTTTGGGTCTGATGTCCATCGGACTCAAAGTGAGTTCGATGGGTTCGATGACTAATCCGATTTGCTTTAAAATTAATGCCCGCCACTTTCTCGTCTGTTTTAATGCGTACGCACGAATATTAAGCAGATCGGACGGTCGTGGAAATTCATCTGGACCCAATTTGAGTCCGATGGGTTCGACCCAACCTGCTCTCAGATGGATTGGGGTTGGGTTAAGGATATAAGAAGCAGATATAATAAACACTTATTTCAAGCAATCTGAGACGAAATGCTGACAGCTCTTCTATGAAATATTATAAATGTTCTAAAAATTATCATAAAAAATTTAATTATTTTAAAATAATATTAGTTTTTTAAACAAAGTGCAAAAAAGTGGCAAGCGTCCAAGTAAAGATTACGAGCATCTCAGTATTTAAAGATTTTTAGGGAAAAAAAAACAAGAGAAAAGAGAATAAAGACCGACATTTTTATTAATATCCAAGTTTAATAGAAATAATTATTATACCTCAGAATTTCCGGATTTCGCCGAAAATACCCAAACCGGCCATAAACTCTTTTCTTTTATGGAGACACTGTGAAGAATAATGAAATCTAACACTGAAAATTCGAATTTTTTATTTAAATTATTGTAGATTACTTCTTTTGATTTATAATTACCATATTTATACTAAAATACACTAGATTACTTGAAACTTATGTTGAATTACACTATATTACATTAAATTATGTTGAATTACATTACATTATGCTAAATACGCTAAATTACTGTAAATTACATATGAATAGAGACGATATCTTCACTGGCGAAAAACGATGACGAAACTTCAAACAGCCATAAAACGGCGCTCGAGTGTCCGATTTCAGCAAATGACTACTTTTCGGAAAACTTGCGAAAAGACGCATGCGTGACCATAGTGACAACTTAATTATTCAGAAAAGGTTTGGCGAGATCAAAAATTCGTGATTCGGGTATAATTCGGGTATAATTCGGGAATAATTCGGAATTATACATTGAAGCCGAATCAAAAAACTTAGTCTGCGCTGAATTTTGATCGGACGTTCCAGATCCAAACTCAAAATTTGAGTTACTTTAGAGATTGAAATTAGATAAAGCATTAAATACAAATATTTTGGGTAATACGGAAGACTCCTCTGGAAACCACATATGCTGAAGACTTCTGTCCCACCACGTGCAGTCGTGCACTAGTCTCTAGGCGCGTTTTTTTAGGCGAAGAGATCACGGAGCGAAGCAAAAAAAGCGAAGACAAATCACGAGCGAAGCGACGAATTTTTTCTAAAAAAACGCGTATAATACGGAAAATCCGTTTTAATCGCGAATAATTTGCGAACTAAACATATTATTCGCGAACTACCTATTATACGCGGATTGATGCGCCATAGGTTCAGATCCGAATAAGTCACGAATCTTGTTACTATGTGCGTGACTGCCCCCTACGCTGGATTTCAAATTCAGAATTGCCAAAAATTAAGGGAAGAGCCTCAAACTTGAGTTGAATTTTCCGATTAAGATTTTTATTTCTATTATTCAATCTAAGTAGCTCAGTAAATTAGTACATAATGAACTTGTAGAATACCAATTTTTACTATTTTTCGATTTGTTTACTATTTTTTATGATTCATGAAAGATGACACACAATCGGTCTATTTTAGCGTAATTTTGCGTAGTTTAGCGTAATTTACCGTATTTCAGCATAATTAGCGAAGTTATTGTAATTTAACGTAATTTAGTGCAATTCAACATAATTTATTGTAGTATAGTGTAATTCAACATAATTTCAAGTAATCAAGTGTATTTTAGTATAAATATGCTAATTATAAATAAAAAAAGTAATCTAACAAATAATTACAAAAAATTCGAATTTTCAGCATTAGATTTCATTATTTTGCTTTTCATAGTGTCTTTAAAAAAAAAAAAAAAATAAACCGGCCATACGTAAGCCGGCCATTTTATGCCGGTTTGGGCATTTTTAGCGAAAGTTGAGAATTTTGGGATAAATATTAATTTTTAATTAACTTTGGATACTAATAAAAATGTCGGAATAAAGGATATTAAGTAAATGAAAAGGAAACACAAATATTTTGTTTCCAAATTGGGAGCGGAGTGTAATTTATAGTGGTCATCAAACCGGGAATCCATTTTTACAGCGTGATTTTTGGTGCGTACTTAGTTTGAATTTTTTATGGACCAAAAGGCCCCTGTCCAGCTTGATCTCCTGCCCTATTTCCTCCTTGGTGCCTACAGATTGACTCGCTGTAGGGACATTTTGATCCGTAAAAAATTCAAACGCTGTACGCACTGAGAATCACGCTGTAAAAGTGGATTCCCTGTCAAACCGACTTTGAGTCCGATACCATCTGACGCACAAACAAGTATCCTCTCCAATATGTGTAAAAGATTCCCTTCACTTTACGGTTTGAGATTTACTCTCAGCTGCTTTGAGATTCGAGCTAGAGCAGGGCAGTATTATTGGGCTTTCTGATTCGTGCAAAGTTAAAAAGAACGGTCTGGATCCACTAATTCTAAAAGATTCCATTTTACGGTACCGCTCTCAGCTCTTTCTTGGAAACAAAACTCCGCTGTGTGTCGCGAGACAGATACCAGAGATCCGCTGCCGCCTCATCTCTCTCCGTAAGTTTCTCTCTCCGTTTCTTTGCTTGATAAAACCTCACAAGAAATCCTTTGTGTCGCTCTACCTCTCTCTAATTGCAATATCCAGAAAGAACAAAAAATTAGTGCCTTTCTTTCATAATTTGCACGAATCAGTTGATTTTTCTGTCAATTTTAAAGTTAGGGTTTTAGTAATTCAATAAATTGGTGTCTTTCTTTCATAATCTGCACGAATCAGTTGATTTATCTGTCAATTTTTAAAGTTAGGGGTTTATTAATTTATCTCTCTTTTCAAAAAGATAAAAGTTGTTTTTTGAAATTTTGGTTTTAGGACTGTCAAAAAGCTTCGCCAATTCGAGAAAACTCTTGTCTATAGTTACCAACAAAGACTTATAAACACTGCTTGTATGTTTATGATTAGAACTTGAAAGTTGTGGTTGGAATAGTTAGATTGACAATTCATCTGTATCCAAAAATGATACAAAGTAAAGAAAAATTAGGTTTAATGATTCAATAAATTGGTGTCTTTCTTTTAAAATGTGCATGAATTCAGTTTATTTTCTGTCAATTTTAAAGTTAGGGGGTTTATTGTATTTATCCCTCTTTCAAAGAATAAAAAAAGCTTTTTGAAATTTTGGTTTTAGAATCGTAAAAAAGCTTCACTAATTTGAGAAACTCTTTGTCTATAGTTTAGTTGTCTGAAACAAGGTATCCACTCTCTAAACTTATTTTTCAGTGAAAAGAAAAGGAAATCAAAGCGCATAATGGGGAAGAGGAAGTCCAGAGCAAAGCCAGCAGCAAAGAAGCGCATGGACAAGCTTGACACTACATTCTGTTGTCCCTTTTGCAACCATGGACAGCGGTGTCGAACTGCAAGATGTAAGTTACTTTGAATCTCTATACTATTCTATTATACATAGCAACTGATGTACGTTTCAAATCAAAAGACATGTATAGCCTGCAAATTACTATGGTCCTATATATTCTCATTAAAACATGATGAAAATACACCTGTGCCCCCTTGTAATCTATTCAAACATGCCTACAGTTTTCGTGTCTGTAATCTCGTTGGTGTTATATGTAGGAGCAAATGCTGCAGGTAGAGTTTCACATTTAGGTTTTCGTGTTCTCTAGGTGTGGCATCATATTTCACTACATTTTGTCAGGCTTACACATTTCCTACTTTTGTATGTTCTGATGGATTTTTCACCGCGAACTGACGTAAGATTTTGAAAAATTAAAGGGTTGGGAGGTGTAGTGTATGTTACAGTATGTTAAATTGATGGTTGAGATGCCTGTTGAAGCAAATGCTGATGTGGTTTTTTTAAATCTTGCTTAGTATGTCTAATTATTTCTCCTATTCACTATTCATTGGTCTCCTCATTTTCATCATCAGAGATTTGAAAAATAATATTGGCGAGGCGAATTGTAGGATATGCCTAGAAAACTTCAGCACTACTGTCAATGGTATGTAATGGTTTTAGCGAGTTAATCAGAAGTTGTATTTATCTGTTACAAGATATTAAGTTCCAATCACTGTGATTAGTTTCGTGTGATTCACGATACAAATAGTACAATAGGATACGATTCCATACCTCAACTATGTGAATCGGTCACCTGAATTGAAGGAGAAGTGATTGTATGCCACATAGGTCAACTAATTTGGTGCCTTTTTTTGTTATATCTTTTTTTTTTTCTTTTTGTACCTATTCGTTTCTATTTCTGACTATTTTTTTTTCCCATTATGCAGCGCTGACCGAACCATTGACATGTAAGTTGGTGTCCATTCCAACTTCTGAGACTATTTCTTTTTGTTAGTTAATTTGGTTGGGATAAAGGTGTAAAAGGTAGCTTAAATTCTACCAGACTTGGTGCATATTCTTGGCTATTTCAAAGTATCTTAAATTTTGTTCGTAACATCTGGAAATAATGCAAATTATTTTAGAACAGATGCTGAAAATTATTGTAGATTAAAGAGTCTCACTGAAGATCTGGGAAGAACTTGAGCTTGGTTTTCTGAAAAAAATTGGAGCTTTTTTAAACATTTTTTAATCTTTAATAACAGATATAGTGAATGGATAGACGAGTGTGAGAAAGTGAACCATCTCGAGGAAGAGGAGGATTGAAATGAAGATGTAATAGTTTTCATCTTTATATGTATATATTCTTCAGAGTAATGGAGACTGTTTAATTTAGTTTTAGTGGGAACTTGTGTTTTGTTGAATGTTTAAATGTGCTTTCTGGCTAGATACTGGTAATGGAAGTTGTCTACTATATGTAACAGATTTGTGTTCTCTGTTCAGTTGATATACTTGTTTTAGCTGGATAATGTTGTGTTCATGAATAGCTGTTTTATAATTTTTTATAATTTTTTTAATATTATTTTTAGATAGTAGAAAATCATTTGATTTAAAGATTCTAAACTATTAATAAATAATGATTTCCTACATATTTAAAAAAATAATATAAAAATTACAAAAAATTATAAAATCTAGTCTCCAAATATATTTTTATATGAAAAGATTATTTTGGAATTGTTGAAGTTTGAAAACGAAAATATTAATACATATTACATACCAATATGTATTATGCACAATATCATAGCCTTTCTGATCAAAATAATTAATGGCTATCATTCTACAGATAAAGGCGAAATTTAAAGCAATCAATTTTACAATAAATCAATTTTTAAAGATATTATAAAGGCGAAATTTAAAGCAATGGATTAGCTTTCCTTCTCTTAAATAAATTAAGAATTTTGTGCTATATAAGATTGATATTTTGTAGAATACAGAAGCACACTCTAAAATATAGGAACAAATTCTTCAATGAGTATGTTTTAAATGTCTCATGTCTTTCATGTTTCAATTGTGCTTTATATCTTTATCTCTATTATCAAAGTCCGAACAGTCAATCCAAGCTGCTTAACATAATCTTTATATTAAAATGTACTTGGAAACTAAACTTTATATTTTTAATGTTATACCTTTTTTTTAGATAGGTACAGATTCAATGTTTTTGGATGGTCCAAAATCTTTTGAAAAATAATGATTTTATATCTATTTTAAAAATTAATAATTTTTTTTTCAAAAAGTATAACATTTTAATATGAAAATCATGTTGAGCGGTTGAAATTAGATGTTTGAACTTTAAAAAAAATATAAGAATGTAAAGCACGTGAGACATGAAAGTCACGAGACAAATTAAACCTACTTCCATTTTAGCCATACAAAATATTTGCTGCGGATTTTCTAATGGTAATTTTTTTTTTGGTATACAGTGAATATATATATATATATATATATATATATATATATATATATATATATATATATATATATATATATATATATATATATTTTTGAGAAATAATTTCTTTCGGCCTTACACTTGACTTGTCTACTAATAAAACTTCATCATATCTGTAAATTATGTATGAAATATATAAAAAATATTGCGTAATTTTACTGTGTGTGTGAGTCTGAAATAAAATTGAGACAAAAAAAAGTTTATGTTATAACTGAAATCTTCTTCGGCCCCTAACGGCTAATTGGTAAACGACAATTCATCGCTCTTTATTCAGTAATTGCGATGCCAACTGTCAGAGTCGTGGAGTAGCGTACAATACTATAAACAACACAGGCTGTGGCAGATGCTGTCTTTAGTCTTTACCCTTTCTCTCCTCTCAACTCTCATCACCAGCCAAGTGCCAACTCCCAGACCAAATCAAAGTTCAATTCCATCGGCCAAACCAAATGGCCATGATTCTTTTCTTCTTCTCTCTTCTATTGGTATCGCCAATGGCGTTGGGGGAAATCCATTTCAACTACCCTGCGGTGTTCAATTTCGGGGATTCCAACTCTGACACTGGCGGGAGAGTCGCGTCTGGACTGGAGAGCATCAGTCCTCCTTATGGGGAGACCTTCTTCGGCCGCCCCTCCGGCCGATTCTGCGACGGCCGACTCATCGTTGATTTCCTCAGTAATTCTTTTCTTTCTCGTTTTTTCTCTTCTTGAGTTCCGGTCTTCTGTGGCGCTTCACTGTGTCGTCACTGTGTTGCGATTTAGGTGGAATGAGCTGCTACTTAATTGGAATTTAGATTAGTTCTCAGTTCTCACTGACCTGACTTACACCACACAATATTATGAACTAAACCTCGAATTGGTGTGGACTGTGAATAAAATTCAGATTTTTTTTTTTTTCATTCGAGAAAATAGAAACAGAGAAGATATTAGCTTGGGTTTATTTGATATTAGGTCCAGGATAATACTGCTTTTTGGTAAATTTGATTGGGTAAATTATATTGCCGGTACCTATTTTGAGTGGCAGTTAGTGTTGTCTATCCAACATGTGTTAGGTGGCTTTAGTGTGTGTGTGGGGTGTCAAATTTGTTGCTTCTAATTGTCCTTTCTTTGGATGAATTTGAGAGAATGCAAGTGCATCTTACTTTTCCCCCAATAAATGGTCCTATTTGATTTAATTAGTGATATGGTATGTCCTACCTATTTATTTTGCCAATTCTTTTACCTTATTATATCATATTCTATTGTGTCTGATCAGTAAGGTACTGAGACAAATATTGCACCATGCTGGGCTACACCAAACATGGTTTTATTGTTTGTTTATATGCCTGCACCTTTGAACTTAAACTTAGTGCTCAATTAAGTCTCAGTTATGCATTGATGATGAAATTAAAGACGGCTAGCAAACTAAAAAAAAAAAACAAATATGAGAGAGAAAAAAAAGAAGAGAAAATGGCCAATTGGCTCCCGGTGCTTATACCACTTCTAGGTTGTTATGCTTCATGGTTGACCAGTGCTTTTCACATCTTAATACAAAGTACTTTGAAACCAAAAATACAATTTTTAAGACAGAGAGTAAAAAACCAAGGTTTCTCCACTTGCATGATCCTTGAACTTACAAGAATTTTTTGCATTTAAATTAACCCCAGCAATCAACTTCTGATTTTCTTACATGAATTTCCACTTGATTTTCTTTGATTGTTGTAGTGGATGCGATGGATTTTCCATTCCTAAATGCGTATTTGCAATCTGTTGGTGCACCGAGTTTTCACACAGGCACTAACTTTGCTGCTGCTGGATGTTCAATACTTCCTGCAAATCCGACATCTGTTAGCCCCTTTTCTTTTGGGATGCAAATTGCTCAGTTTCTCCAATTCAAGAGTGACGTTCTTCAGTTATTAGCTGGAAGTATGTATTTCAGCTGCATGTATCAAGCATGCACCTTACGATAACTCTGTATATTACAGATTGCAATGATGTTTACTCCATTATTGAACAACAGAGAGATTTAATTTTTTTGGGATCAGATGGTCAAAACTAAAAAGTATAAGTTTATTGTTTCTGCCATAGGGGCTTCAATCCTTATAACTTGAAAGTCAACATAGATATTAAACTGTTTTTAACAATAGAATAGCTATTTTTAAACATGAAGATATGGTGTAGTTATCAGTTATTACATGATCATTTTTAAGTTGCTCTTTTGTAATTGACCATCTGTTCTGACGGCCATCTAACTACTCTTCTTTCAATCTTAGGTACTAAATCCAGAAGATACATCCCTCAAGCGGATTTCTTCAGCAAGGGGCTGTACATGTTTGACATAGGTCAGAATGACCTTGCTGGTGCATTTTACTCAAAGACCGAGGACCAAATAGCTGCTTTGATTCCAACCATCTTGTTGGAATTTGAAACTGGCCTCAAGGTCTTTGACCTCTTACCTTAGGATTCATGTTGTGATACTTTTCTTTCCAACTTGAAGTTTCTAGTTATGAGGGGTAATTTTATGGAAACCAGTAACATACCAAATGTCTTGTCCCCTGCAAAACATGAAAATCATTCTTGCCCCTCAAGACCTTGTAAAAATTAGTGTCTCCTACAAACACCAAGTACAATACTCAATTAACCGTCAATTGCCCATGTCTCTGAAAGACGAGGACCGATCAGTTCTCACTGTTTCTACTGAAATCAGATGAAAGGATAGGTAGTTTTGAATAAATCAGGACAAGAATGTGTTATTTCCAAATTTTTTTGGGTCATGGGGGGTTTGCATGAAATACTTGTTTCTCGGGATTTGCATAGTATTTGGAGGTTCTCTGAACATGCACGAAAGCCTCCCTTTTGTTACAATGAACTGACATTCGTGTATTCTCTTTTATAGAAATTGCATGATGAAGGTGCCAGAAACTTCTGGATCCATAACACGGGTCCTCTCGGGTGCATTACTCAAAACATTGCCTTTTTCGGCAAAGATCCATCAAAGCTCGATAGGGATGGATGTGTTGCCGCGCACAACCGGGGGGCTCGGCTTTTCAATCTACAGCTGCATGCTCTCTGCTCAAAGCTGAGAGGCCAATTTAGTGATTCAAATATAATTTATGTCGATGTCTACTCTATCAAGTCCGACCTAATCAGAAACTATGCAAAATATGGTATGGAAACATAAGAGTTTGCTAATTTTAGTTTGCAGTTACAATTTTAGCCATGGATTATCCCATCATTGTTAGCGTACAGGTACCGGATAGTTACATGGAAGGAAAACCCTGACAAGTCTGTTCCTATTATGTACTGGTTTTGGGATGAATGCCTACGGGCTTTAATATAAAAAAAAAAAGTCTGGCCAGGACCCCTATATTCCTCCAAGAAAATTACTCAGATAATTGCACAAATTTAACTAATTGGATGAATTAATTAATTAAATATAGAATATTAATTTCTGACGAAAAGCTCCATTCTGGTAACCTTTGAGTTGAACCTGTACTTATTCCCAGACATGTTGGTGCTTTGTGGAAGCTAGTCTTAATTGTTTCATTTCATGGCTTGTTGAAAAATAAAATTTTTAAGCTGATTGACATAAGTCTATTACATTTTGTAGGATTTGAGTATCCAGTAACCACATGCTGTGGCTATGGAGGTGGGCAGTTAAATTATGATAGCCGGGTCCCGTGTGGTCACACTAAAATCCTCAATGGGGTGCCAGTAACTGCAACAGGGTGCAATGATACATCAGAGCATGTTAATTGGGATGGAATACATTACACTGAGGCTGCAAATTTTCATGTGGCGTCGAGAATTCTTAAAGGAATATATTCTGATCCACCATTCTCAGACAAGATGCCATTCCTTCTTAAGCCAAAATATTAGCAACGTAGTTGTTAATTACATTGATTTAAAAATGTAGTATATGTAACAGCTCCTGTTCAGTTATTCTTTTACTGTCAATAAATCAGGCTATTCGTTGAAGTTAGGTTTGATTTTATCAGTGCTTCCATTTCATGGTTAGTATACATCTGTCATTACAAACTCCTAACTAACGGTTAAGTATTTCTCATCAGTATTGGCTTGGCGATTGACTAATTTACGTGTCAAATTTTCATCTTGATTTTGCCTGGACACTTGAGTACTTGACAGTGTTAGAATTTCTGTTGTAGCCAAATTCACAAGTATTAGTAAACCAACATGCAATTTACCAGTTAACAGTTATCTCTATATGCTTATCTTATGAATTAACTCTTATCTTCTCATCTGGTCAATGAGCAAGAATATGCTTTTGTACAAGAAATTCCCCGCGATTAGCATAAACTAAAAATCATCTACTTCTTAGAGATGTAGGCATAGTACTGCGCCATGGGAACAACAAAGGCAATCACTAACAACCCCCCAACAACAAGAGAAAATTGTCCCCGTTTTTCATCGGTTTCCTCCTTGGTTTTGAAGTTCGACTCCCTTTTGTTGTCCTTGACTTGGGGTCCACCTGGGTCTGGGAGTCCATCAATGGCCGCCACTAGACGCTTTGCGGTGCTATACATGGCTTCATTGTACTTCTCGTCTGTCGCTAAAACTGTAGAGAGACAAGAAAAGAGCACTTAAGCTGTTAAGCACATTTCATTGCAACATTGCCTCAAGCAAACAAGGATGCACATCTTTGTGCACATTCACACTTAAAGACTGAAACCTGAGGCAAATTTGTTCTACTTGTTTCCAATTTTCTCTGAAATTTGAAGAATAAGGCTAACCTGGGAGGTTCTCTGAGACAGCTGCATCCAGGATGGAATCTCCAACAGCCTGAACAAATGCAGGCCCGCCTGTAATAGCGCCTTCTTTCTGACTAGTTACTAGCACTACAATTCCCTTGTTGTTGCCTTCTTCAACAGTTGGGTACCATTTCTCCAACAACTGGTCTGCGTACTCAAAAGCATCTGCCTTGCTCTGCAATTTGAACAAACCAATTTTGCATAAAACCTTTTAAGTTTCTTTAAGTGTACTGTTATGTGATTATGTTGTGCTTTTTAAGTGCTCCTAACAAGAGATATCTTATGCATGACAACATAATGAAATTGCCAAAAATAAAAGCTTGTATGTATGTACCGTTAATTTGCGGATAGTAATGAAATTTATATGCAAGTTCTTTCTCGACTCGAGATCTGACAAGAGCCGCTTAAGGTCGGACTTGGTCACGCGACTTAGCACTCCCGCATCATCTACAACATATGTTTCTGTGGGTGCCCCCTCATTCAGCACATCAAACTCTGAAGCCAATGCTGGTGACTGGACAGTGGGGACCACCGGGGAGAAGTTTACCGCAAGAGAGATTGCAGCCGCTGCCAGGCCATGTTGTAAGTGTGTTATCCAACTTCTGTTGGGTTTAGAAAGAGTGGCTGTAGTTCTCTTGTTAAGGCTACAAGAGATGGATTTGGGAAGGTGGTGAGAGAGAGATTTTGAGGTTGTGAGCTTGGGGTTGAGTAGAGGGGTTAAGGAGATGGTCTCCATTGAAGGGAATAAGTGGCGGGGCGAGAGGAAGAAAGAGGAGAGGAGGGAGGAGCATCTGATGCTTCTCTGATATTGTTTGTTTCTCCTGATTTTTGGGAGAATTGTTGTTTTGGATTGAATTCTGGATTTTCATTCGGTGGTTGGGTTTGAATTAGGATAAGGGTAACAGATCCTAACGGCAATTGTCTGACTTGTCTTTGCAGTTTGCACAGAGAAATTTTTGTTTATTTTTTTGTTTTAATGAATGTTTTACACATGTAACACAGAATTCACATCACCCCCGGTACCGTAATATGGAATCTTTTACAATTACTTGATCTGGACCGTTCTTTTTAACTTGGCACGTATCTCAAAGCCCAATAATTCTGCCCCCTCCGTCAGGCCGAATCCCAAAGCGGCTGGGAGTTAATCTCAAACCGTAAAGTGAAGGGCATCTTTTACGGTACCGGAGAGGATATTTGCCCATGTAACACATCCTTCCATTGTATTTTTTTTTTTTTTTGGATCCGACTCCGCTGCTCGCCAAATAGGCGAGCAGGACCCTGCTTTTCAAAATCAGACCGTTGAATTTTTTTTAAGCACGAATCTCAACACAGATGAACGGTTAGATTTAGAATAGCAGGGTCCTGCTCGCCTATTTGGCGAGCAGCGGAGTCGGATCCGTTTTCGGGGGCTTTTTGCAATGATGCATCTTTGCCTAACATGAAAAGAAAGGAAGATTAGATTACGACAGTTCTTCAGCTTCCCTACGCCGTTTCCATGGCCGTTGCTCTCCGTCTCCCCATCCTTTCCCCCCATCTCCTCCCGCCTCCACATCTCTCCCACCAAAACCCTAGTTCCGACCGCCAATCTCCCCTCCACAAGTGGCCTCGACGCTCTTACTCCAGACGAGACGCAATAATACTCACCTCCGTTGTTCTACCTGCCATCTCCCTCATTCCTCCCAGGAGCGCGGCCGCTACAGATTCTCCAGAGAAGGCCAATGCTTCTACCCGAAAACCGTTTCTTGAAGGGATTGTGAATACGAAGTCTTGGTTCCAGTATTTTGGCGATGGTTTCACTATTCGAGCGCCTCCTCTGTTTGATGACGTCCTGGAGCCTGAGGCGAGTGTCTTGTTTAATCCATGAATTTCAATTTGACTGTACGTACCTGTACCAGTACCAGTACGAGTGCAAAATGTATGTATCGTCACATTAGAATGCCTGTTGGTACTTCTGTCAATTTTGCAATTAAGCAAGCAGTTCATGCTCAGTTTGCAATCAAGTCTCTTTTGCTCCACCAATCCCTGAAACTATCCAACAATGTTCGAATTTTAGCCATAATTCCAGTGTAGTTCCATTGCAGTTCTTGGGTGTAACAAGCTGGTACTTTCACATACTACTGTTAGTATCATGCTGGCAGCTGGGATCCACAAGCTGTCATTCTAAATTTACAGGATACCCGAAACCTCAAACCTTCACTTATGTTCTACTTCATATGAGGATGATAAACTAAATTTTTTTTTCTTTAGGAGTACAATAGTGAGGTAACTTACTATGGAGACAAAGCGAAACCTAAACCTTTTGCTGCTCGTTTTGCATCGCCAGATAGGTAATATCTTCTTCTCTGCTGCTGATTTTTTTTTCCTTCATGTCAATTTATTGATGAATATCTAATGCCAACAGTCCCCATTTGCGGTTCTTAAAAGGGACATTTTATTTTGATAACTATATATTCTTTTAAATGCAGACCGTCCTTGTTTGTAATGTAGATCAGAAATTGTAAGTGTGGTAATCAAGTCGTCTAATCAACTGAAGATCACTTTTCTCGAGGTCTGTGAGAAAACTCCTTGTATGAATTATTTTTGCTCTTTAACAAGCAACAGCTAGCCAGATACTGAAATTTGTCATTCAACTTATATGAACTTGCATGTACAGGCGAATGATATAACAGATTTGGGTACCCTAAAGGAGGCAGTGAAAGTATTTGTCCCTGGTAGTTTCATTAAGTATTTCTTTTTTTTTTGGCCAATTATTATTTATAGTTTTCCTTCTTTTAAAACGAGGATATGCAATATGTTAAAGTAAATTTTTCTTACAGGTCTATTTCTGTATTCATTTATTTTTTTCACAGGTGGGGCAATCTTGTACTCTGCTCGAGCTATAAGAGTTAAGGAAGAGGAAAAACTCAAGTAAGAAGCATCATCCCCAAATTTTCCAAAGATACGAAATTTGCCAAGTGCATTTAGTTATTACCTCTATGTTTAAACCAAATGAAAATGAATGCCATTTACTTACTGCAGGACCTATTATTTCTATGAGTTTGGATTCGATAAGCAACATGTCGCTTTAATGGCAGCAGTTAACAGTGGCAAGGTACTTCATCGTCTCTGCTCTTATTTAGTTTGAAAACCAGTACCTGATTGGTGTTGGTTTTCTGCATTGAAGGAGTCAGCCATGCACAAATTTTTTGCTTGATTTTGTTTTTTAAATAATTGTTATTTTTTTTAGGCATACATAGCTGCTGCAACTGCTCCAGAAATGAACTGGGAAACTGATGGTGTAAAGCTTCGTTCTGCAGCTATATCTTTGTCGCTTTTCTAAGTTTTTGCAAGCACATAGAGATGGATACAGCAACAGAATTAATGTTATTACAGCCACAATTTTTTGATTTTGTGACTGAAATTTCTTAATTGTATTTTCTGAAAAGTTGTTGATAGAGAGGAAGCAAGAAAAATAGGTAGAGAGGAGATAAAATGTCCAAAAAAATTTAGATGCATAATTGATTTCTAGTATCTTCGTATAAATTTGTATAGAGATATTTGTTGTGGCAGCTGCCTCAGGCATTAACGGCAATCTTCAAACACATGCAAATCTGTAAGTGCTTAAGATCATTTTCATATGGCGATGTGTCATACATATTTTTTTTCTCTGACATGTTATATTATGCTCTAATATTGACCACTTTGCTTTAAAAGATACTGACATCTAGCAATATCAGTTGAACTAATATCAAGGTAAGCAGATTTAGGATATATTTGTTAGGTTCTGAGCTCCTGTGAATTGTATTTGTCAGAATGCCTATACAAAGAGTTTAGGGTTGTTTTATAAATTGAGCATTTGAGCCTGACATTACAGTTAATGCCTACATACCTTGCATTTCTTTTCTCATGTAATATTTTCTGCTGTTCCTAAAAAGAGCTCAAACAACATATTTTAGATGACAAATCTAGAGCCCCCTTGCATCTGTCGGTTTACATACACCGCAAGTCTGGAAGAAATTTGTGCTTGGAAATGACAATAAGCCTGATTAACACACCATAATCAAATTTTGAGACAATGCTTGATGCTTCAAAACCTACTCAGGTGTTTTAAAGAATGAACCATGTCCATTTTTAGCTGCCAAATTTGTGTTAAGAGTTGGAGGCCATTCCTTGGGAAAAGAGATTCATTTAAGGTCACTTGCGAATGATTATCCATGTTTTGCTTCAGAGAGGCTTTTACATTCATCAAATTTTAGACAGAATATGAGTATTTTTTTCAAAATGCAAAATGTGTGTACTATGGAAAACAACAAGATAAATCACATAGGAATTTTGTGCAGATAAATACAAAGAGTTAAATCAATTTAAGATTTCCTTTGTATCTTACAAAAACCAATTACATTCTCTTTATGTAAAGAGAGAAGCATTGGAACACAGCTGTTCAATTAAGATAAATGGGAAGAGATAAATAAAACTCAAAACTAATTCAAACTAATTGAGTGAAAAACCAAATACCAAGATCAAATTCATACTGACAACCGCAAAACCAAATGCTCATCTAATAATCTCCTTTAGGAAAATTGGTTTTTTTTGTAATGGCCCGCCCCCACGTTTCCTAAAAGCCAGACAACATAAGGATATAATAAAAAGGATGAAAAAAATAAGAATTTACAAGATGTAAAACATAACATCAAATGAATTCAATATCAATTGTATTTTTAATGATAGAATAAGCTATACAGCAAACATGTAATTACTACACTTACCAGCAGTGCAAGCTCACTCCTCAGATCAATCTTTTGTGCTACTACTCCGGTTCCTTTTCGCATTACATGCTTTTAAATTTTGAACCTCTGTAAAAACAAGTATATGTATAAGAAAATTCCATATAGGAACCGAAATTGAATAAACGAACAGACCTCGCTTAAACAACACAACTCACGGAAGATAACATTGAAAAATCAGAATTGACAAAACAAAACATACAAGCGCATGTGCATGTACATGCACAATGGAAATATGTTCTGCATACCAGTTTGGCAAGACTTCCAGTCTCTGTTAGATTTTATTAGGCATTCCTGAAGATATGATATGATAGAATAAATATGTCAGATAAGTTCCTGAAACAGGAAAAAACACACTAATACAGATATAATTATTCAGAGAAATTAAACTGAATACCCCTGGAATCTTTATTATTTGCAGCACCTGTCTACTGTGCTAAGAATATAATACTTAATTGAAGAACTAAAAACCACACTAAATTTAGAGTTTAATAAAACCCTCAACAATGTTTAAGGCTGTAAGATTGGTTTTGTTGTTCACTTTCAGAAAATTCATTCCTACAACCTGTCTCTACCACACACTAAATTCAAACTAATATAACTACCCCAAAATCACAGTAAATTTAGTATTACAAGAAAACCCGACATTTTTATTAATATCCAAAGTTTAATACAAATTAATAAATATACCCGGACTCCGAGTGATTCGCGAAAACTACCCAAACCGGCCATTTTCTGGCCGGCCATGTACCTTCCCTCAGCCGGCCAGAAAATGGCCGGCCATGTACCTATTTTTTTTTTTTTTTTTTTTTCTTTTTTTTTTAGAGACACTATGATGATCAAAATATAGAAATCTAACTCTGAAAATTTGAAATTTTTGTTTAAATTATTTGTTATATTACTTCTTTGAGGAGGGATCAAAGTTACAACCACCATTTTTTTCATTTTCAAAGTCCAAATCGTCGATCCAAACCGTTCAACATGATTATCTAAATAAAATGTGCTTGCAGATCAAATTTTACATTTTTTTGAATTTTTTTACTATTTATTAAGTATTTTACAAAAAATAGTCATATTCAGACCATTGAATTTTGTACCCATCTTAATAAATAGTAAAAAAATTCAAAAAAATGTAAAATTGGATCTGCAAGCACATTTTATTTAGATAATCATGTTGAACGGTTTGGATCGACGATTTGGACTTTGAAAATGAAAAAAATGGTTGTTGTAACTTGATCCCTCCTCTACTTCTTTTGATGTATAATTAGCATATTTATACTAAAATACGCTAGAATACTTGAAATTATGTTGAATTACACTATATTACAATAAATTATGTTCAATTATACTAAATAACGTTAAATTACAATAACTTCGCTAATTATGCTGAAATACAGTAAAAAAAACACTAAACTACACAAAATTACGCTATAGTAGACTGATTTTGCTCATCTTTCATGAATCATAAAAAAAAGTAAAAAAATTCCAAAAATAGTAAAAATTAGTAATCTGCAAGTTCATTATGTAACTAATTTACTGAGCTACTTGGATTGAATGATAGAAATGAAAATCTTAATCGGAAACTTCAACTCAAGTTTTGAGGCTCTTCTCTTTGTTTTTTGGCGATTCTGAATTTCAGAATCCGGCATAGCAGGAACAGACGCATGCGCATTTTCACAAGCTTTCCGAAAAGTGCTCATTTGCTGAAATCGGACACTCGAGCGCCGTTTTATGACCGTTTGAAGTTTCATCGTCGTTTTTCTCCTTTTCAGTGAAGATATCGTCCCTATTCATATCGTATTTTAGCGTAATTTACCGTATTTTAACGTAATTTAATGCAATTTAACGTAATTTAACATAATTTAGTGTTATTCAACATAATTTCAATTAATCTATCGTATTTTAGTATAAATATGCTAATTATACATCAAAGAAGTAATATAACAAATAATTTAAACAAAAATTTAACGTATTTCAGAGTTAGATTTCAATATTTTGATCTTCATAGTGTTATTTTGATCATCATAGTGTTATTTTGATCATCATAGTGTTATATTTTGATCATCATAGTGTTATATTTTGATCAATTTTTTGTAAAATACTTAATAAATAGTAAAAAAATTCAAAAAAATGTAAAATTGGATCTGCAAGCACATTTTATTTAGATAATCATGTTGAACGGTTTGGATCGACGATTTGGACTTTGAAAATGAAAAAAATGGTGGTTGTAACTTTGATCCCTCCTCAAAGAAGTAATATAACAAATAATTTAAACAAAAATTTCAAATTTTCAGAGTTAGATTTCAATATTTTGATCATCATAGTGTCTAAAAAAAAAAAAAAAAAAAAAAAAAAAAAAATAGGTACATGGCCGGCCATTTTCTGGCCGGCTGAGGGAAGGTACATGGCCGGCCAGAAAATGGCCGGTTTGGGTAGTTTTCGCGAATCACTCGGAGTCCGGGTATATTTATTAATTTGTATTAAACTTTGGATATTAATAAAAATGTCGGCAAGAAAACCATGCTCCAAATAAAATTAGGTTAACTTTTCTTTTCTCTTCTGTGCCCCTTTTATGGTAAAAAGGAGAGGACCAATAGGCCAACTTCCATAAATACGCATATCTCCTAGTTTTTGTATCATATACGATCAGAGAATAAGCACCATAAACATAGAGCACCTCTTTGAAACAAGTAGGAACAGTAGGGTTGTCAATGTAAAAACAAAAAATAAATTTTGAGGAGGGGAGGGAGACGGTGAAGAGTGCCTGAAGGGAGAGGTAGATAGCCGAGCACTCCTTGAGCTGCTTCACATTCTCGTCTTCTTCATCGGCGTCATCCTGATGCATCGGCCGCGGTGGCGGAGGCGGTGGCTTCTGCGTCGCGCCTGAACTGTTCGACGAAATGTCCATGTGAGTTCTCTCGCAGTCAAAAGTGATTTATCTACGCCGATCAAATGTTGAGGTGGGTCTGTGTGCACTTGGATCTGGACAGGCCCACAATTTGGCCGAAGCAGGGAAGGTGGTGTTCTGACCGTTGATTAACGGATCTAACTAAGTATTAATTAACGGGTTCACACTTATTACAACCGATCCATATAGAAGTTTACTCCAGTCCGAAATTTTAATTAATAGGAAAATAAATAAAAAAATATCGACAATAGAGAAAGGATTTGGAGAAATTCAACATATAAAAAAAATGTGATTGAGGACATTTTGGTCATTTAAATTAGCAAAATTACATTAACTACTAATTAATGAAATATAAACTCTGGACATTTTGGTCTACCACGTTCAGACATTTTAAAAAAAAAAAAAATTATCTGGACGTTAATTTGTACAACGTCTAGACATTTTGGGTCTCTTTTAGGCTCGATAAAGGAATTAATCAAAATATATATTTATTTAACATTGGATTGCATTATGCCTTTGTGCTAAGTTCAAAGCTCTGTTGTTCGGTCTACCAATTATGTTTACCTGTCTGAGTTAAGTCGGTCTAACAATTAAAAGTACTGAAACTGTTAAATGTCACTTGTTTCTTTTGACACGGTATAGAGAAATCATGACGTTGTACAAATCAACGTCTAGATAAATTTGTTTTTTTTCAAAATGTTTGGACATGGTAGATCAAAACGTTCAGAGTCCGCGGTTTCGTTAATTAGTGGTAACTTGATTTTACTAATCTGGACGTTTTGATATACATTGTTCCATTTTTTTCACCTGAGATGTACATTTTGAAGTTATATACAACCTTTTGGCAAAGATCACTCATTACACTTGACTTGAGCAATGACATCTACATGACAAAGTAATTAAGTCAAGTCACAATAATTGTTCCATACATTTCTTTTATTTTATTTTTATTGAGGGATCAGTTTGAGAAGGAGAGGACTGAGAGGCTGGAGGAGAACAGTGGAGCAGCAGAGGTATCTTTACAAATGGGTGCTCTAACAGCTTTACTGCCGATGGGCGGTTATCAGGGTTATTTTTGACGCATTGCGTGATGAAATCCCGTGCTTCTCTTGACAGATAGTTAGGTATCGGCGGTTGCTCTCCCCTTCCTATCTTGAAGAGAGCATGCATCTACACACATAAAAATTACTAGCAAGTTACATGATGTCTGTTCAGTACCAGTACTGTGAATTACTTTAAGAAAAAGAACACAAAACCAAAAAAAAAAAACAGAGAGTGAATGAGAGAGTGTGCGAAAAGATTGTCCTAACCCATTCAATATTAGGATAAGGAATCTGACGGGTTAACATTTCAAGTACAGTGCAACCCAAGCTCCAGATGTCTGCTTTTAGCCCGTAAGCTTTTTTAGGGTTTACAACCTAAAAATAAAAAAACGAAGAACTACAAGAGAATTAACAACTACAAAGTCACATTCTACTATTTGACATGAAACAACAACACAACAATTAACAAAAAATCACAAGTATCAACACACAAATTACAATTAATACTACTAGCTGTTTCTTGAGAATCAAAGTGATTTCTGCTTCTGATAGGCATGAAACAAAAAGATTTTGCAGAACAGACCCTTCAAATATTTCCCAACTGTGGCTCTGGAGACTGCAACATGACCAAGATGGGCTTTGGGCGACCACAATAAGGCAACTGTACAACATCACGGAATGCTCCTAGCTTGAGGATTCCCCAAACCTCACTGGGTTTCTAAAAGATCTAGCATTGCTCATCCCCTTTTTCACCTGCTCGGTAAAACAAGATATGGCTACCCAAACCAATTCAATGGAGGTGGACAACAACAAAAATCTTTTCCTGTTCATCGGCATACAGGGTAATGCATGACACAGGAGTTCGATTGACTTATCATCGAGCATTGTGGAAGCTTAGAGCACCTATGAAGGTGCGCATCTTTCTCTGGTTGATGTTGAATGACAATATCCTAACGCAAGAGGTACTTATCATACGAGGATGTACGGTTACACAGGGCTGTGCGCTATGTAGCAACAGTCAAAACGAGACCTGTGATCACCTAATGCGAACATGCCTGTACACAAGAAATTTTTGGATGGGGCTATGTGCACAGCTGAATCTTCCTAGAATGAGGGGAAACGATTACTCGGAGATCTGGGGTGATGGTCGAAAACAACTGACAGGGTAAAACAAACAGCGATGGGATATAGCATGGGGGGCAGGCTCATGGGCTTTATGGAAAGAACGGAATAGAAGGATATTCACCCAGAGAGGGAAAGCATATCATATCTTAATTAATGAAGTATCAATTGATGTACATAACTGGTTGCTGTTTAGTTAGATGCAATAGTGAAAGGGGTGGTCTAGGCATAATAGGGGCCTTAATTTATTAGCGGAACTCTTTAATATCTAAGCGCATATAGGTAGATTTACTAAATAGTTACAATGATCATTTGAACCGAGTAGCTCCCCTGTGAATACTTTTTTATCTCAATATATCTTAGTGGAAAACTTCCACTAACCTTCAAAAAAAAAAAAAAAAAAATTTCCCAACTTTTTGAACTCAAAAGGCAAAACTTACCTCCGGAGCCATCCAATATACACTTCCTTTGGTTGACTTCAGGATGTTAATCTTGGTCATCTAATTTTGAATAATTAAAATAAGATAATCATGTACTTAATCAACATTATTTATATTTAGCATTCAATAGTTCAATACAGATAATCGATCGGCAACATGATGTAAATATAAAGTGTCCACAAACCTTTTTTGCTACCCCAAAATCAGCGAGCTTCACCGATCCATTTGCATGAACCAATATATTAGCACATTTTATATCCCTAAAAATCAAACAAGAATTATTGTTCATAACATTCTGTATAGACGGGAGAGAAACAATGTTCTCCTGGGACTTGCAGTTCTTATAGAGTAATGAAATTTAAGATATAGAATATAAATCAAATTTTTAAAATTGTAACAATAATTGTAATTTTGTTACCTGTGAACTATGTTCCTTTCATGAAGATACACCAACCCGTATAGTATTTGCCTTGTGTACTCCGATACGTGCGTATCTTGTAGATGGTATTTTTGGTACAATGATGCAAGAGAGCCTTGTGTCATTAGTTCTAGAAAGATGTACAATTTTGTTTCCTCCTGGTATAATGTTATACCAGTTAATTTAAAAATTTCCTGGAACTTTGCACATTGTAGAACATACAAAATAGAAACAATCTAAAATTTACCTTGTCAGTTCCATAGTACTGAACTATATTCTCATGCTCAAACTGACTCAAAAGAGCAATTTCCTGAAATTAGAAAAAGCACAGCACATCTCAGGCTTGCAAATTGACTTAATTGAGAATACATAAAAGGTCAATTACATATTGTATTTCCATTTGAAATTCAAAATTTTATACTGACCTGTTCCAATTGTGTGATACTTTCCTGAACATTGGTCCCTTGATCAAGCAACACCTCTTTAACCGCAAAGAAAAATCCTTCACTGTATAGAGTGATAAAATACAGTGTAAGAAACACAATTAGTAATTGATGAGTCTCTAGTCCACACTTAAAAGTTCCTTTTCTACCAAGCCTAATAGTCTTTTTTTTTAATTAAACCTCCGCAGGCTATAAAATCGTGAGAGGGAATCGAACTCTCGACTTTTGGGTAACCAACAATCCTAAGACTTTCTTCCTAGCCAGTTGTGCTACCTCTCCTATCAGTACTGCGCTAGGACATACTTTCCCTTTTTATGTGGTTGACTCAACATAATAAAATCTTTACCAAAGATAATCTTGCTATCAAAGGTTGGAATGGTCCCTCAAATTGTGTTTTCTGTCCTGGCTCTGAATCTGTGACTCACCTATTCCTGACCTGTCCATTGTTGCAGCAAATTTGGTTTTGGTTGGGCAAAACTCAAGATATCATGCATCAGTGGTATTCCTGATATTCTGGACTTTGCGGTCCAGCTCCCTACCATACACAGAACTGGATTTTTAATTGTGCTTAGTGCAGTTTGCTGGGTGGTTTGGAAGCATAGAAATGCTATCTGTTTTGATCAATGTAACATTCAGTCAGCTAGGCAACTAATACTACTAATTAAATCAATGTCTCTGTTTTGGATAGGCAAATTGAAGAAGAAGGTCCAGACTGCTGTAACAGATTGGCTTCCAGTAATTGAAGATGCAATACCCCTGGCACAGTATATGCCTCAAGAACTTGTAGTCTACCAACCTCCAGAGGTTCCAGCACCCGAATGAAGATGAAGCAACAATCAGTTTTGTATCTAGTTTATATCCCCAGCCCATTGTTATGTGGCTTAGTTAGGGCCAATTTAGCGTTTTTTTGGAGATTGGCCATCTCACAAATCTGGGTTATCTGTTTGATGTTATGTTTACTGTTCTGTTTAGATTGTGGTTGTCTACTGTTTAGTTTACCGCATGTGGGAGGCTTTTGGACCAGCCTTGCTGGATAAACCTTTTAATTGTATTTAAATTTCAGCAATGAAATGGGCACTGGCCTTTTTTTTTTAAAAAAAAAAGGACATACTTTCCCAAGCCTGACCAGGATGATGTAAATATAGAAATAGAAGTAACTTTTTTATATAATCTAAAGAAGAAAATTTAAATACAGACTTACTTGCTAATTGCCTCATAAACTGTGCCAAAGGCTCCACTTCCAAGTTGTTGGCCCCTAACCCAAGACTTGACTGACCTATGAGTAAAAAGTACTAAATTAGTTACTCATTCAGCACATCCTTTGCATCATACGCAACTCTCTCGAGCTCCTTCAACCAGAGCTTGACTGACCTTTTTCTGATCTCCCTCTGCGCTACATCGTACATCATGACCTTCACCAATTTCTTCAATTCAGCCTTAATTTGGTGGTTTTGATCTACTGCAGGAGATGATGAGGAAGTAGATGGAGCTTGTGCAGATGCCATGACAGCAAGCGGCAATTTGTTGCCCAAAGATTTATTAGTGGAAACACAAGCCATCGATCTAAAATTACAAAGTCTCTTCTCTTCTGTTGGGTTGATATGAAACCATTCAGGGATCTGACCATGGCAGTAGAGCTGGTTATGGATGAAGAAGATTACCAGAAGGAATACCAGGAGGATTTTTTGAAGATTATCCAGGAGCATTTTGAGGCGGGCAACCTCCTAAGTCCAATGTTTGGAAGAGACTTGGATGAAGAAGATTAGGTGGATTGGAGTCAGCTTCAAGTGCTTTGTTTGTTAGGTTTTGATCTGGTTTTTGCTATTCTGGTGCTTATGTTGTTAAACTTGTGTATTTGTTTGAACTTTTGTGTAGTTGGTACTAGGTTACAAGTATAGGTATTATGCAGGTGTAGATGGCAAATTTAAATACTATTTTGTATGTGAAATGATGTTTTGTAATGCTGGCTATGTTATGTACCTGTTTTGGGTACATTTCATGGTTAACTATTTCAATAAAAATCAGTGGATTTTATCCACTACAAAAAAAAAAAAATATATTAACGATTGAAAGAGAGAAGGTAGAAAAACTAATTATTGGGGGAGTAGGAGACTTCGGAGAAGACCGGGAGTCTAACTCCACTAAATAAATCGATTGCTATATATTTTTTTTAAGAAATTAAGAAGAATACTTGGAGGGTAAATTTGTCATTTATCTTATTCAACTCTAGAAAAGGTCTCCAGCCACAGATACATAAATCAGATGCCGGCATTTTTATTAATACCCAAAAAAAAAAATAATTAATAAATCTGCCCTCAAAGGCAAATTATTATTAAAAATGCCCTAACCGCCTCCCATGGGGCGGTCCAGTATCCATAGCAGACCGCCTCCTCGCTGGGCGGTCCACTATGCATAGCAGACCGCCCATCTTCTGCGCGGTCCACTTTATTTTATTTTTTTTAAATTTGTTTTAATGTTTTATAATATGGTATATTTATTTGTTTGAATGTTTTATATTTATTTGTTGTAATAATTTCTATGATATATATTAATTATTTGTTGACGATTATATTTTTATAATTGACGATTATTTTTATATGTTATGTAATTGTCGATTACTTATTCGTTTTTTATATAATTGGTTAATGTTTTATATTTAGTTGTTAATGTTATAAATTTGTTAATGTTTTAATGTTTTAATTGTTTTTATGTTTTTATGTTTTATATTTATTTGGTTAATGTTAGAAATTAGTTTTTCCGACTAGATAAACAACAAAACAAGGTAATCTAAATGGTAAGTCTACAACATGAAACATAACAATCCAAACATGAAATATAATAATCCAAACATAAAATACTAGAAATCTATCAAACTAAAAAAACATAAAAACCATAACGACGAGAACGAGGGCGACGACCGGAGAGATCCAACCTAGAAGGCGGACGGCGGTCCCTCTGCGGCACCACTCGCCTCTGATGCACCTCATCCTCTTGCATGTCATCGTGTACATCCTCCTGCGCCCATGGGTTCTCCCCCAAGTGAAATGCATGCTCCTCCTGGATCTCCGGCTGTGTACGTAACACCCACGGATCGGCCTCCCAAGTATAATGATACGTGGCCGGAGGCGGTGTGTCAAATATAGCAGAGGCAAAGCCATCTGCAGTCTGCGCCCCACTCCCACTGGCCTCGCCGTCGTGCTGTCTGGTCTCTATATATCGTGGTCTGTGGAGGCTAGGTGGCTCATATCCGCCATCATCTCCAGTGATGTCATCCAAGGAGAAGTCACAGGTGGCAGCAGCTTCATCCTGCATGTAAACAATGTTACTTTTGCTACATAGAAATAACTAGTAAATTAATTAAACAATGAAGTTTTGCTACCTCGCTGAGCTGCACTGGAACTCCATGCTTGTTGTAGTACGCGTTCCACGCGTTGTTGTTCAACACCCATTGGTGGATCGTCCAACCCGAGTCATCATCTGCAGAAATAAAGATAAATTAATAAGAATGGACTTTTAAAGATAAATCTTATGTGTATGACATATTATTACCTGCAGGAGGTGGCGGCATCTCATCAGGGTAGACAGCGACTCGAGGCTGCTCCGGATTTGGTGGTGGGGGCTTTATCTCGCGCTAATTGATGTCCTCCCCAGCGTCGTGTAACATACCAATGAGGCGCCCGTCCCAGCTAGAGTCCTCCACGAACGATGCACTGTGTTGGAGCATTTGACATTCTATCGCTCTAACTTTTTCTCGCCATGCACACCAAGCTATGTGCCACTCCTCTAATACCGGTCAAAATCTGCACACAATGTATTTTCATTATTATTATTAGAAGATGAATAAATAAACATTTAATATTTTAAGTATGTCAGTTTCATTTAAATATACCGAACGAGCATGGATCGGGCCGAAAGGCAAGTAAGTCCTAGATTCATCACCCGTGAGTTTCCGTCGAAGGGCATCACCATAGTCGCCCTGTAGATAAACCGACGGCATGCCCCATCTCTGGTACCAGACTAAATATCGCAATGTCCAAGGCCCGACCGACATAGAGGCATCAATAGCTGAAGGCGGGGTCCATAAGTAATCCTCCGGTGATGCAGCACGCCGGTAATCCTCCAAGAAACGCGTGCTCCAGTCGACTTTGGGCTTGTTGTGTTTCGTGCTGCAATATAAATTAATTAAAGCAGATTATTAGTAGCGTGTATGACTGAACAAGTAATAAAATAGACAAACAATACAGTAGTGGTAGTTACCTTTGTAGCCGGGTGGTCTGGTCCTCGTCCAGCTCTGGAAACTCCGGGACGTAGGCATCCAAGCTAAACTGACGGGGCACTCGATCAGGATAATGATACTCAACTATCCAGAAACATATGCAAGACCCTCGATAAAACGAGATATATCTCTGCTCTAATGTCCGCCGGCACAGAAGGTTCATATCGTAGAACACACGATAGGGGTACCAGGTGACGCTCGTCTCGTGAAGCATCTGGAGCTGACCCCGGACATACGAAATCCCCACGGTCATCCCCTTGCCCGTGTTCTTGTATGTGTGGGGACTACCCCATATGGCACCGTATGTCGGACGTCTCTCAGGGTCATCTCCCGTCCATAACCCCTCATGAGCTGGAGGAACTGGCCGACATACCGGTATATGCGACTAGGACCACTGCTGGAGTAGAAGAAGTGACCCGGCAATCTGCTTGTTCTTGACCTAAATTTTGGACATGTGGTGCACTTCTGGTAATTATTGAACCCTACTATTTGTAATAAAAAAATTAAAATATTTATACAAACTTACCAGGCAAGCATGACACAAGCTCCGGTATAAGTAGGCGATCACAGCTCCACCCTAGTTCCACCTCGACGGCCGTTGAATATCCCTCAGCATAGAGATGAACATAATCAGAACTGCGTCACCGCTGAAATCAACAATCATGACGCTGCCACATAAATCCATGACAAACGCCCTCACATACCTGCAATATAAATTAGTCAACATAAATAATTACAATTATTGTTGAGTCCATAACATATTTTAATTTGCAACCGTTTGTGATTACCTCAAAACGGCCTCCTCGTCAGCTGTATCGGGGGTGTTCCTACGCTGGTAGAAGTAAGTGCGGAGCGACGCAAGACTAATGCAATACCCAGAATACTGAAACTCCTCCTCCTCTCCTCTCTTATTCTTCTTCTTCTGCAACGCCGTCGGCGCGGCCCCCAGCAGCTTTGGTATCATCCCCGTCAGGTCTGGATGGTCTGAGACACTGCCTATGAGGTCGCCATCTATCCATAAACCCCATAAGGCGCTGACGTCACCTAGTGTGACTGTCATCTCCCCAACCGGAAGTTAAATAGTATGCGTCTCTGGTTGCCATCTCTTCACTAGACCGCAAACAAGAGCCTGGTCAATCCTACAGTGAGGCATGGTGGCCAACTGATACAAGTCGAGATCCATGATGCATCGCTCCATCAACGGATGAGCGACGTATGGTATCTCGGGGGTGCGATGCCTCACTGTCATCATCGTCTCGTCTTGCATTTGACAGTGATTTCAATATAAACGACTAATTATCTGTAATATTAAATAATACTATTTAAATTAGGAATACAAAACCAACGTACCTCCATAGATGCGAGTGCGACACGGTGCCTGACATGTGGGATCCACAGAAGAGGACTAAATGTGTCAGGATGGTGAGCGAAATAATCTGCACCGGGAGCCTCTGCACCGGAAGCCTCTGCACTGTGATCATGTGAACTCTCCCCCGTCTCCATAGTATCCCATGCACGTCCCCGTTTAGGTCTGGCCATACTACATTTGAAAACAGAAGGTTACTACTTTATAAATCCTAATTTATAAACTCTAACTTATAAACCCTAAACCCTAACTTACAAACCCCGAACTTTAACGACTCTAATTTTGGACAATTTTGGACCCTACACCCTAAACCCTAAATTCTAATTCATAGTTTCCAATTTATAAACCCTAATTTATAAACTCTAAACCCTTAATTCTAATTTATAAACCTCTAATTTTATCAACCCTAATTTTGGACAATTTGGGACCCTAAATCTTAATTTATAAACCCTAAATTTTAATTTATAAACCCCAATTTATAAACCTTAATTTATAAACCCCTAATTTTGGACACTAAACTCTAATTTATAAACTCCACTTTTGTCAACCCTAAATCCTAATTTATAAATTCTAATGTTGGAAACTCTAATTTTGAATAATTAAACCGCGTCGGAAAAATCAACAACCCGCACACGATAATTAACAATTCAACTCTAATTTATAAACTCCAATTTTGTCAACCCTAAATCCTAATTTACAAACTCTAATTTTGGAAACCCTAATTTTGAACAATTAAATCGCGTCGGAAAAATCAACAACCCGCACACAATAATTAACAATTCAATTTCTACCGATCGTTCCAATGCCAATACAAGATACAAAATATAAATAAAAAAAATTATTTAGAGACTTACCCGAAAATAATCGGATTGTCGCCGAGATGGCCGAAAATTAGAGTTCGGGCGAGAGAGGGCAAGAGAGAGAGGAAGAGAGGGAGAGAGAGAGGCAGAGAGGAGGAGAGAGAGAGGGAGATCGGAAGAGAGGGAGAGAGAGAGAGAGAGTTCGGGAGTGAGAGAGAGCAAGAGAGAGATAGGGTGGCGGGGTCGGGTTTGGGCGGCGGGGAGGCGGGCTAGAGCAGGGACAGAGAGCAAGAGAGAGAGTGGGGTTTCGGTCCGGGCGGGTTGATTTGGACGGGTCGGGTCCGCCCGTTTAAAAAAAAAAAAATTTATTAGCGGACCGCCCCGAGGGGGCGGTCTGCTATGCATAGTGGACCGCCCAGTGAGGGAGCGGCCTGCTATGGATACTGGACTGCCCCATGGGGGAGCAGTTAGGGCATTTTTAATAATAATTTGCCTTTGAGGGCAGATTTATTAATTTTTTTTTTTTTGGGGTATTAATAAAAATGCCGGAATCAGATGTAACAAATAACAATGATGCTTTATCACACAACATCCTTGCAGGATTTTCTGGTCATCAATACCAGAAATCGATCAAATGATACCTTATAAACTAGTGGCTTGCTATTTCATGATGCAGCATTAAAAAAATGAACTAACATAGCTTCTTAAAGCATACTTCCTAAAAAATCCCTCTTTTATACAAATGCTTTATCCTATGTTGTTCTCCATCTTGACCATACGCTTTTTGTTTCAGCAAAAAATGCTATTACCTATAACATTGTTTTATATTTGCATGTACTTCACTGACGACAATTACTAGCCCAATTTAACTTGGTCAAACTATGAAAGCCTAAATGCTCCATTTGCCATAGAAACTCTTCACTCTGTCCTTTGCAACCACCCAAGCTGTGCACATAAAAGTGAAAATTAGAGTTATAATAAGGGCAAACAGTAAAAAAAAAAAAGGCTAAAAAAAAAAAAGAAAACAAAAATAACAGATCTAAAAGGAGACAGCAAAAGACTTGATGAAAAAATATATGGTATTAGCTGACCGTACAACAGCAAAAGACTTGATGAAAAATAACGTACCTTCCATGCATACATTGCCACGAAAGCAACGGTATCAGCTGACCATACAACAGCAAAAGACTTGATGAAAAAAGGGATCAGCACATTTATAAGAGGGATGAGAATGAATAGATAGTTGAGAGCCTCTTTCTCTTTGTTAGAACAATCTCGTGCCCTGAGTGAAGGTATTGCTGTGACAATTTAAAATTATAATCTGATCAGAGTTAATTCACCAAATACATGACATGTTGAATTTTCTTTAAGAATCCAGGTTGAAAACGCAAAGACGTGGAAAAAATACTCTTGATGAAAATTACGACCCAGAAGTGTAGCAACTTTGGAGCTTTGAGAGTGAACAGAACTTGAAAATAAATAAATTTTGACATTAATTCCTCCATATGGCTTTACTAAATTGGACTTAAAACTTTTACAGAATTTACTATAACTGCTCACAAGCACTTGTAACTCCTGTAGGCTGATAAGAAATTTGTACAAAGTGTTGGTAGTGTCTAAAACCTTGGAATCGACCTCGATTTATCCAGGAGCAAATTTGATCATTTCAAATTGTCATAGGGTCTGACTGAGGCCACCCACTAGATGTACTAAATAATCTCAATTTTGCATAATCACATTACAGTTTTCTTTTATGATATAGTTCTTGTCAGGAAAAAAAATACTTCACTGCAACCATGTAAAGCAGAATGATCCTCAGTTCGTAATTTTAAAAACGAAAAACAAAACAAAGAAAAAGGATGGAAAAAGTTGCTTACTGAACATCCAAATGGACCACATCCCCATTAGTCTCCATATGTCAGGTTCATTTGAAGGGAATATAAGATTGAAGGAGAGAGCTCCACCAAGTAGCATTGATGCATAGCCCTGCACCTCGAAAACTGTGTAAAGAGTAGATCCTGGCACAGCAGGGTTTTTTGTGGCAGTGGAAGCCCTTGGTGCAAATGTTGCTGCGGTCTTCTGAACTACCTGTTTTTGATTAAAAAGAAATGAGTAGGCTGTTAGATTGTTAGGTTTGTCATGCATCTTTTAGGAAAGAGAAATGTTTCTCTGGTCTCTGAACTATTGCACTCGTTCAATTAGACTGATTCATTAAAAATCCTGAGCAAATATACATTATTAAATTAAGCTTTGAATTAATTCCAACTGATGATAAGGCACCATGTAAAATGAACACCAGAGTCCAGACCATCCTCCAAGTGCGACATCACTGCCTCGTCAGCACAGTTAAGTGCTCACTGAAGGATGGGTTGGATGGAAGCCAAGTTCAGGCCAATTGGACCCAAAAATAATAAAAATAAATAAAAAGAGAACAAAGATCTAACCAGAACAACTGTAATAGTTCACGGACTATTAGGCATAACAATGGACATGTCCATTTTACCATATCACTGGAGAACAAAGGAACACAAAGAATCAAGAAGAAAGGTGCAGGAAACAGAATAACAGCTAACCAAGCTGTTAGAACTAGAGTTAGGATTACAGTTACAGCTAGTATAACCATGTATAGTTAGTACATAGTTAGAAACAATTCCTATTCTTTATATAGCAGAAATCCAGGATATTGTAACAATCAATACGAAATAAAACAAAAGAATTCCAGTATTCAAATTCTCTTCCCAATTTTATGGTATCAGAGCATACCATGGAAAACGCCGAAAATCATTCCTCAATTACTCAGATCCAATCTCAGACCAATCTCCGAAACCGAATCAATACAGTTATCTCAATCAATCAACCAATTTCCACCAAATTAACCCAAACAAACTTTCTCACCTGGAAAGCGCAGATTTTTCCAATCATCAATGGATACAATTTTGTCAGTTGTCAGATACATAGACTCCTCATCACCATGTCTTGATTGACAATGTATACATTATTTCACTACTGTATCTCCTCAATTTTCGGCTCTTGCACAAAATTTATCTCATCAACCTCCAGAGCCCACTTCTCCTACACGGCCCATATCTCCTCATTTCATCACAATCTCTTCATTCACCAACTATTGTACAGTGCTGATCCCCAATAAATGTGCAGCCCATTGTTTTAAATCCCTCCTCTGTGCACTCACAGAACCCCTCCAACCGATCCCCTCCAAGATTGGAACATTGGTAATGTATCGTCGTACTCATGTGATTCTTTTGGGTAGCGAAGAGTCTATGTATCTGACAAGATTGTATCCATTGATGATTGGAAGAATCTGCGCCTTCCAGGTCAGAAAATTCATTTGGGTTAATTTGGTGGAAATTGGTTGATTGATTGAGATAACTGTATCGATTTGGTTTTGGAGACTGAGTTGAAATTGGATCTGAGTAATTGATTAATGATTTTCGGCGTTTGCCATGGTATGCTATGATACCATAAAATTGGGAAGAGAATTTGAATACTAGAATTCTTTCATTGTATTTCGTATATTGATTGTTACAATGTACATGATTGCTGCTATATAAAGAAAAGAAATTGTTTCTAACTATGTATTAACTATCCATGGTTATACTAGCTGTAATCCTAACTCTAGTTCTAACAGCTTGCTTAGCTGTTATTCTGTTTCCGGTGCGTTTCTTCTTGATTCTTTGTGTTGCTTTGTTCTCCAGTGGTATGGTAAAATGGACATGTCCATTGTATTGCCTAATTGAATTTTATGGACCATAAACAAAATTTTCAAAATTTTCATTGAACCAACAAAATTGACAATTTGGCTCCTACAAACTTTGATAGCTCAGTAAACAAATGTATCAGCTTGGCCTGGAATTCCAGACATCACTAGCAAGTTGGTTCAGGCGAAGCTGTGTACTATCTATCTAAATAAGATAACGAACTACTCAACAGTTGATCCTATAACAAAGCAAGTACACCATAAAATTTTAAAAAATGTAACAGAGAAAAAGAGAAAACCAATTAAAAGAAGGCACTAAAAACCTTTTTAAGCTCCTTATCAACAGTAGGAGAAACAACAGATGGCTTTTTAGCAGAGGCGACATCACCTTGCTCCTCCTTTTCCTCTACGCTTTCTTCAATGGCGGAAGTATCTGTAGCATCCGAACGAACCACAGTTCGAATTCTTCTTCTGGACAGTGCACTGGAGCGGTGAGAAGTGATGGTTGCAGCTGGGATTGGAACCGGATAGAATTTTGAAATTGCAGAGTAGATAGGGGTTGGGGAGTGCATTTTGTGAGAGAGGGAAGAGGTGGATTTCACTTCTCAGTAAGTGAATGATGGGAAACGGATGGTCATAAACGCGGCTCTAACACCTTACCTTATTTGGATGGAGAGTAAAGATGGAGAGTAAAGGAAGGGGAGGTGGAGAATAAAAAGGAATGAAATGGAATAGAAATGAAGATTAATATATTTAATTTCTTTGTATTTAGATAATTAATGAGGGAAAATAAATTTAATTTTTTATTCCGTTTTATTTTTTGTTTGGTTGATTAAAATTTAGAAGGTTAATGAGAAATTCAATGGCGGTTGTAGGTTTGTAACAAAAAATTTGTATGAGAATTATATAAGTAAAATATAGAGTTGGGCATTTGTGTTTTTGTTCTAAAAATATTTACAACAAAATTTATTTTCATCCGTTACACCTCAAATCGGAAGAAAAACCGATTCTATTGATTATAATAATATAAGGTTAAACCTTTCATCCCCTATACTTTTCACCTCCGATATAATTTTACTTTTCACCTCCGATATAATTTTGTCAACTAAACACGATTCACGGAAAATTTTCTTTCTTTCCATTCCCTGTCTTCCTATACTCTCCTGCATTCAAACAAGGTGTAATTCCCTGATAACTGATGTATTGATTGTTCTTTTCTCACATTGGTTGGGAAAAAGAAAGTATATGATGGGCTATGTTTAGGCCTGGTGAAATATCATGGGCCCGGTCAGTATTATTTTATCCAAAGGAACAAAAAGTTTAACCGAGAAATATTTTTTATGTGCAACAGTATAATATCATTTTCATCCAGTTTGTCAAATTGTCTGAAATTTCTACATGATCCAGATATTACAAGGAAAAACAGTACAATAACATGTGATGAAACCAAAGTTGGCACTGATGTTTATCTAATCTGATTTCTTAATCCAAAGAGCAACCAAGCAGGGGCGGACTCAGAGTGTTCCAGGCAGGGCAGCTGCTCTTCTGGATTTTGAGTTTTAGTGGAGATTTATCAGTTCCAACCGACTTTGCCCCCCTCTGAAATTTTTTTTACCCCCCTCTGGAGTTTAATTTATAATTCGAGTTAAATTTAGGGTTAAAATTGAAATAAATATGTTGAATTTTGATTGGTAATTAAAATTATAAGTCAGAGAATAAAAAATTACAAGTCAAAGTATTGAAAAGTATAAGTTAAAGCATTGTTTTTTATCGAATACCCAATTGGTTAATAGATTTAAACCCGATTCGATATTTTTTTTGCCCCCCCTAACAAAAATCCTAGATCGTCCCTGAACCAAGAATAAGCAGCCCATAACTTTATAAAACAACAAAAAATATATATATATATATATATATATATATATATATATATATATATATATATATATATATATATATATATATATATATATAAATTAAGAAATCAGTAGCAAGTTTTCTCTGTTATAACACATATCTCACCACGTTATTCGCCCATAGACGGCAATTTACTAATAATTAAAAGTTCATTTTCTTTAATTTATTACGACACATATTAAAAGCAACATCTTATTAGTTTGCTAGTCACTTACAGAGAAAGGTTTGATATGTTTATTAGTTATTACAAGCCATTATGTCTAAAACCTATTCAGCCTGAATTTTCCTTCTTTTGCTTTTTATTTCTCAGTACAACTCTCCATTCAGAATCTTGTGCGACAGTCTCCTCCGCTACCTTTGGACTAACAAAACAGAACTTGGAAATCGACATTCTCTTCTTATACTGTGGATGTGAGTGGAGAAACTTTGCCACGTCACTTGTTCCCCTGTCACCATTCCAAAACATTATAAATATAATTGTAGAAGTATAAACATACATAGGCCCCGAAGGATGTCAATTTGAGATGTTATGTATACATATTTCTTATATAGATGCCGCTGAAGAGAACTGAACTTTAGTACCAAACATATGAATAGTTGCTCAACAATGGACATGCTTTTAACCAGATCAAATATTTATGTGCCTTGTGTACAGTTCAGAAAATTTTCTGACACCAATTTAATGAAAAGGGTAACTGGTAAATACTCATATATTCTTGATGCAAATTAATGTGCTTGGAATAAGCTAAGTTCAAGTCTAGGTTCAAAACCTAATCTAGGTTTTAGTTGAGTTTGTCAATTAATACCAAAAAATGGCAAATAAAATAAATAGAATCAGACAGATCTTGTTTTGGCCTAAAACAATTGATATTATACAGATCTGATCCTGAATGTCGCTCAAATAATCCTGACCATGGTCAACAGTTGATGGCTAAATTTGTCTCTATTTTTCTCGTCTTAACTTAAACCCCAAGTGTAAACCTTCTTGTAAAACCCTAGGTAGTGGTACATACATCTAAATCAAAAAGCACATACCTGACTTTTTTGCCATTAGGCATGACATAATAGATATCCATTTTAGACAAATTATGTCTCATCATAACTAATCGCTCGGTGTTAGGTGGCGCTTTGGGTATGTTGGGCCTATCTATGACCCAAATTCGAGTTGTGTCATACTCTATGTCTGCCGGCTCGTCACAGGAATTATTAGGCATTTTCTCACAGTGCCATGGATCTTCTGTGAAGCGCTCCCTTATGGCCTCGAACTCTTCTTTTGTGGGTATCAGCCGCCACTTTAAGCACCTAAAACATTGCACCGCATATGCGCCAATTGAATCTTTCCCATTTGGGGCTTTCTGTTCAAGCTAATAAAGAGGATGTTATACATACACCATGCATAATAAATATACTGGGTGCGGTGCGGAGCTTTGTTTCTTGTTCGGTTTATCAAATAAAAATGCAATGTAGTTGAATTAATTTTATCAACCCTCGCATTTAAGCACTTTAATTATTTCAATTTCGGAGTAACAAAGGGCAGTATAGTTCAGCAGAGTAATGTAAAAACTATAATGGTCTATAACTCTGACACAATTAGAAATAGCAATTAAAATTAACAGCGAATTTTATTTCTGAAGTCGGATATTGAGCAAGCTATTAAGCTCGACTAATTATTTACCAGCAATTGCTCAGCTCAAAGGCAATTCCATATCAATCTTGTAACGAAATCAACATTGGAAACTGAATCTTTTCGCCAAACAAGGAGAAATCTAACAAAACCTCAATCCCAGAATTCGAATTCTAAGCTATCCCTGAGAAACTCGCAACGACAAACAGAAATTGCGCTGCTGATCCGAGAAAAAGTTAGAAGCGGATAACTCGAGAACAAATAATCAGACTGGTTAACTGTGCAAGGTACAAGCTGAAGCAAGATGAAAGGGGAAAAAAAAAAAAAACTAACCTCCATGGGGCTTTTCCTTTTCAAGTAATCGACCGCTGTTTTAGATTTACCGTACGGAGTTTGCATTATCTGATGAAATAAATAGGTCATTAGTTATTACCTCTAATTACTGGGCCTGAGGCATGATTCGGGCTTTCACAGGCTTCAATGGGCTAATAACAGGCCCAATTAAATTAGGTTCCTCTCCACAGAATCCAACCGTCAGATTATAATCCACTTCATGAAAATCTGGCAGTGGGGCAAGTAACCGACAGCTGTCCTTCGGATCATAAATGGGCGGCTAGATTTAAAGTGGATCTGCCAAGAATTATCTAATGGAATCAGTATAATTGGAGAAGATCCAGAAGGATCTTTTCTTTTGTATATGCAGAATTTAAATTCTTATCTTTCTTTAGCAGTGATACGGTGGGTTCATCTATCAAATATTTTGATTTCACAAGGATCCAATTTGTATTTGTAAAATTTGGAAGGTCTAAGATAAGAAAAAAAAATTCTAATTCATAGAGGGGTCCCTTTCTTCCTTTTCTAATTTGGAACATTTCCATATGTTACTTTCCTAGATCCCTAACGGCCACTTCTGGACAACATCCTATCTAATTTAATATAGTATCTTTAATATAGAAAATATATTAATAAGTTGGGTTAAACTACAAGGATCATGATGTAACCTGACCAGCATCACATCAGATCAGACAACCATCAACTGCAATTTGGGTCCGATGCTCATCGGACTCAAAGTGAGTTTGATGGGTTCGATGACCGTCCGATCTGTTTTAAAATTCGCGCTCGCAATTTTCATGTATGCTTTAAAATTCATGAGCACGAATCTTAAAGCAGATCGGACGGTCCCGAAACCCATCGGACCCAACCTGCTCTCCAACTGCAAAGGTTGGAGGTCAAGTTATTAAGCCACCCAACTATTTAATACCTAAAAAGATTTTCCCATCCGTATTTCGAATCTGTGACTACCCACACAGAAAGCATTGCCTGATTCTTGAGATCATACAACATATAATGTCATTTTATCTAAATGAGGCCTTGTTTCGAGAAAGTTATACCTTTTTTTTTTTTCTTTTTGAGAAAAACTGAAGGTAATTTTTTAATTAAAATGAATATTTAATTACAAGAGATTTTTCATCTGAATTTCAAACATACAATCTCATACATGAAAAATGTTGTCTTATCACTAGATCAAAGAATTATTTTCAAAACTATATGTAAGTTATGTAATACAATTGTGTTGACAATGACAAAATTCAACTATATAACTATATCTCTTTTTCTTTTTTGTGGATCAGAGGTTAGCTTCCTTTACAAGCCTCAAATAAGATGCAACTGAAGCTTAAAATTTTTTTTGAACATTTATTTTCTTGGCTACAACTGAAGCTGCCTCCTATCATCCTATGAATTCGTCTGAAAACGAAGTGCCTGAGTATCTGGTAATTTCTCCAAATTTCAGGGGCAAATTAGTGAAATGAGGATAATATTTAACACATTTCAAATTATCTTGCACCAAGTATTTTGGTTGGTCCTTGTTTTCAGGGCAGGAGGCCTTTGGCCTTCATGCTATTGCTGAGATCAACGAAAGACTAAAAAGAAGAAAAAAAAAAATTCAAATTTCAAATTTTCAAATTTTCATAGATTTGGAGCTTCCTTCCTTGCTTCTTGATCCTTGAAAGGTACGGTTTCTGCATTCCACATAGAATTTCTTCAAATGATAACTAGATGAAAAACTTTTATGAAATATTTTTTGTTGTTGTTGTTGTGAAGATGCATTTGGTATATACCATGATCTAGTATTGGTTAGAAAATTAATCAAATTTGGTGTAAATTAGAGAAGAGAGATCATCTGATCAATGTAACAATAATATTTTTTTCTTTCTTTCTATAACTAATTATAGTAATAACTATATATAATCAGCATGCTTAATATTAATAGTAGTTCTATAGAAAAATTAAGTGCAGAGACAAAAAGACAAAATGAATATGAATATCTAATGTATTTAGGAGGAACAAAGAGGCGAAAAAATTAAATCACCAGCGGTGATGGAGCGAGTATGCATGCGTGCTATGCACGGCGTCTACAAGAAAACAATCATGACGAAAGAGATCAAGCCCTATTTAGAGGAGAACATTCGGCTTCGAAGAAAGAAAGGGCACCTCTTTCGGTGTCTCGGCTCATGTCGAGTTCGAGCAATGAGGCATGATCAGAGTGGATTCGAGACTTCCCGTAGCCAAAGCAGCTCTGCTCTTAAAGCTGTTGCTGCACCTATGCCAGTAACCACCAAAAAGGTACATGAGAAATTCTCCTTGGTATTTATTTCTAGCAAGTTTAATTTGTTTGCTCTTTCTTTTCCCACATTGAGTAAAACAGAGGAAATATCATAACCACAGAGTTGGATATGTGAATATATAATATGTGCAAAACATAGGAATAATAAAGTAAATAATCACTCAACAAACTTTCTTTGGGGTAAATATTTCAACAGAGAAGTTTTGCCTTCGTGCAGTGCACGGACTATAGAATTAAAACCGTGCTGCTAATGATTTGTGCGCTGCATGAAGTCAAAACTATTCTGTTAAAATATTTACTCCAAGCTTTCCGAGTACCAGGAGCCCCTGCCCTTCTGGACCGTTCGATCCCTTTTTCTCCGCCGCTGTGTTTTGTACAAAAAGGCCCGTGGGCTACATGTACACACTTTTTATTCGGCTTAGAATGGTTAGGCCCAAAGGAATTTGTGCGTCTGTGCTCCAACTTAACAATTCAGATCTTCCCTGTACCGTAATAGGGAATCTTTTACAATTGATTGATCTGGACCGTTCTTTTTAACTTGGCACGAATCTCAAAACCCAATAATACTGCCTTCTAAGTCAGCCCGAATCCCAAAGCGGTTGGGAGTTAATCTCAAACCGTAAAGTGACGGGAATCTTTTAGGGCCTGTTCGGCTTCCACTGTTTCTGTGGGAGAAAAAAATTCACTCTGAGTGAATTTTTTTTCCCCACGCGCACAGTATTTCAGCCATTCAAATTGGACCCGAACCCAAGCCCATTCCCGTTCCCGTTTGGCAGCCGAACAAGCCCTTACAGTAATGGAGAGAATACTTGTCCCCAACTTAAGAGGTGACGGTCAATACGGTACGATACAGGTTCGATAGAGATACTTTCGTATCCACAATATATTCATTATAAATTAGAATTATTCACATTTTATTTTAATCATTCGTCTTATTCAAATTCTATCATTACATTATTTTTTTGTTAAATAAAAGAATAATTTATATGATGTAACTCAAATAATATGCAAATAAATGTATTATTTTAAAATTTAAATAGATCATGTACATAATATCATAAATTACAATAAAAATATATATATTTGTTGATTGTATTATTTAAAATACATATAAAATATTAATTAAATAAAAATATAAAAATATTGCATAAATCAATATCTTCGTAATTACAATATTATTCTGTTTTCATGTATTTTGTGTTATTCATCAAAATATTACTCCTAAATAAATGCAAGTTGAATTAACCAAACACCCAACTCTTTTATTTTCAAGTGTGTGTTAAAAAAAAATTATGATCTCATTTTCATTGGCAATATAAGATGAGGAGAGATCCGATTACAACACTTTTGAGTTACCACAAAGTTACCACAACTATTTTCTATATTTTCAAATCCAAATCGTCGATCCAAACCGTTCAACATGATCTCCATAATAAAATGTGCTTGCAGATCAAATTTTACATTTTTTGAATTTTTTTACTATTTATGAAGTATTTACAAATACTAGTCAAATTCAGACCATTGAATTTTGTACCTATCTTAATAAATAGTAAAAAAATTCAAAAAAAATGTGAAATTTGATCTGCAAGCACATTTTATTGTGGAGATCATGTTGAAAGATTTAAATCGACGATTTGAATTTTAAAAATGTAAAACATAATTGTGGTAACTAAAAAATGTTATAATCGGATCCTCATACAAGATAAGCCAAATCTTAAGTGGTATTGCATGAAACCAATGTGTGCCAAGTTTGAAAGGAATCAATCATGGATAGAAAGCGACGAAATCATTTGAAATTAGCTACTATCTATCTGCCTTAATTAATTCTAGATTTGGGGGACAAATACAGAGAATCAACTGCAAATTGCTCGGCTTGTTGTGAGGCAAATTGCAAAGTAATTAACAACTTGATTGGTCACGGGAAACTTAATTTTTACTATATATTTAGGAATAATTTGTATAGTCGTACTCATGTGATTCTTATTTATTTTTCTTTTCTATACCTTAGTTTTTTTAGTGGCCAAGGAAAAATTTGACGCGATCAAATAACTATGTGACGTGATTAAAATAGTGAAAAATTGTCACGTCACATGAATAGTCACCTCGTTACTACACATAACGTAATCAAATGTCACGTGACTGATTGAGTATTTAGTTATTGTTTTCAAGTTTTAAGTTAGTTTAAAGAAAATAATAACAAAATATACTTACAAAAATAATAAAAAAAACTATTTAAAAATAAATTATAATTAAGAAATAATGTTGAAAAAATTGATCATGTAACGTGTGAAGTGACGTGACCGGGTCAATTTGCATGACGTGGCATGACGTGAATAAGATGGTGGATGACAGTCACGTCATGCGACACGCGAGTTACGTCACTATAGACGGATCTACATTCATTCGTATTTGTCGAGAATTTAGATTTAATTTCACCCATCACATATTCTGTATTTAAAATTTTTTGCCTTCTTTATTAAGATTTTCTAATTCCGTCCCTACACGTCACATGATTGACACCGTAACATGACGTAATATGACAGAACTGGTAACGACCCAATTATTTTTTTTTTTTTACTAAAGAGGTGAGAGAGAGTCGACAATGTCATGATCTTCTAGAAGTTGCAAGGTTAATTCAAAGTTTAGTCCATTGCGTATTTGTAATGTTTTTACTAATTCATTAATTACATGTGCTTTGTAAGTGGACCAATAATTTAAAATCACATAGGTCCTGAGAAAACATTTTCCACAAAATGGCTACAATGACTATAACACATTTATTGGCCATTTTAATTTGTTTCTAAAAAGATAGAAAACTTTGTACATGTGATGTCAGTTCAATGCACTTTAAAGGCAATGTCAAGTTTTATGGATCCGAATCTGCTGAAATCCGAGGTCGGTACTGTTCATTCTAAAATTCCTGTAATTCGAATTCAGCTATTGAACTGTTCCGAGATGCGTGTAAGAAAAAATCAGCTGTTTTGAGATGCGTTCTCGAAAAAAATTTGATGGCTGAATTTCGAATTGCAGATATTTCAGGGTGAACAGTACCCGATCTCTGAATTTCAGCTGATTTATTTTCAAGTTTTATACATCTTGACATAGATAAGAGTTTTAAGCATATTTCACTGGAAAAAGGGTGTTTTGTATATCTTATTTCTGAAGTTTTAGTTGAGATATGAGAAATGATATTTGCTATCATTAATTAATAAATAATAACTAATAAGCATCGCTCAAATAAAGCTGTTGTCTTCATTGGATGGAATCTTTTTTATAATTTGTTATCCTATTTACCTAAGAGAGATACATTTTATGCATTTTTTATGCATTTTTTCATAAATTTTATTTTATGCATTTTTTTGGATATTATATGGGTCAATTGGGATTTCAATACTGCCACACCCCCATCCGGAGGTGCGACAATTCCTACACCTATTTACCATTCAATATACATAACATAAGACATGAATATTTTTATGCATTGCCAATAACATCCATTATTTTTCCAACATCCCAATTTATTTATAATAATTATCTAAAATTTTACAGTGGATGATGCTAGAGATATACTCTCTGCACCCTGTCAAATATAATAAACCCAAATTTCGTACCTTTATGTGGCCCTGCTGTCAATTATAACGCCAAAAGTATTTTTATGTCTTCATCTAACAAACCTGTGAATCTCACAAGGGAAAATACGTGAGAAATAATAAATTATTCCTCAGTGCTAATTGCCACTCAGGTTATTTGATTTGAAGAAAATCCATATTCAGAATGAAATCTCCGCACAAGAAGCTAACAGTTAATTTCATAATGACGAATGCAAATGCTCAATAACAGTATCCAATTGAACAACAAAAATTACATAAATAAATCAGAACTCTAAAAATTTTATCAGAATAAATGGTTTGGGTCAAAATCTTTTAAACCATAAAGTCTGGTAACGTTTGGTTTCTTAACTTTACAATTTCTAGTCTGGTAACACTGATAGATACAATAATATGTATATGTCGTGTTATGGCTTATACTGTTCTAACTATCCTGATACTTTGTTAACAAAAACAATACATAATTAATATCTCAATACTGTCATTATCAGAAAGAAATCAATGATAAGACAGTTCTGACTATCCTGGCAATTGGTTAACAGAAACAATACAAAATTAATATCACAATACTGTCATTATTAGAAAGAAAATCATTGATAAGACCGTTACCACAATTTATTAGTCTTATAGTCACAATTCATATTTATTCAATATTCCCTACCCAATTGGTACTGGGTTCAGTTGAGGCCATTCACCATATGAGTAAAGTCTAGTAGCTAGCTGGACTTTACAATATATTAATCATTTTTCTCCACTATATGGAGGTTCAAGAATTACAGTATTCAATATTCAATCAATTCAATCACTGTGGTTTCAATCAATCAGTTTTCAATAAGAATCAACCAATCGATAAACAATATCAACATGACAGTCAACAGACTTACATGTAATTCAGTTTATATTGTATTGGGCTATGCATATGATGCAACAATTCAATCAATGAGTCAATAAAATATTCAAAATGCACATCGAGTTACGATTTAATTTCTAGTCATGAATCTCAGACTAATCCAATAACCGCGCACCTGACATCGTAGGACTAATCTCAGAATATGTTTTATCAGGACAATTATTATCATCATTTTCAAATTTCTTAGAACAATTGTTCTTAACCTTTTTAAATCCGTTTTCAGTATTCTCGTACTTCATACTCAGTATCATAATGCATATTTTGACACATTCAAACTTATATGCTATTATAATAAACATTATAGTACTTGTCACAATTATTCATCACAAATCTTAACCCATTATGCATCTTTAAAATACTTATCACAGTTTTTCTAAAATTTCAGTTATGTATCTCAAATTACAATAACCCATCCATACAGAAAATTAGAGTTCCGGTCAAAACCTTGAAATTTCAAACCCACAATCCCAATAGAAATGTAATATCGAAATCAAATTATTATAAATATCATCGGCTTAAACCACAAGTAATCATTTACATTAAATTGTTCACACAACTTTTAATTTCAACTCACACCTTAGTACTACTTATTTGTATTTATATATAAACCTCAGTAATTGGTACACAACTGATACCAATAGAAATGCCCAAAGCCTCTTTTTACCAATTAATCCCTCAAAAATCATATTCCATAAAATAAAATAAAATAAAATTTAGATGTGAAGGACAATATAAAATTAAAATTATTCATCACTTTTCTATTTGCAACCAGAAACAATTTACTTTCTAATATTAAAAGATTCCTAACTTCGATTACATCAATTCATCTGTTAACACTAAACGATTACATAATTTTATATACTCAAATAATTTTGTTTCATTTGTTTGTCACTATGAATACTATACTTATTTTTTAACATTATTTTTTTTAACAATGAACAATATTCACTTTATGAGATAATCAGTATCTATCCCTTTCTCCACTGCATGGAGGTCAGTGGAGATGATCAGTATTTATTTCCAAGAATTATCAACATTCTTTTCTTGCAAAATGCCCAGTTCACTTAACTTTAATTAACATTTTCTATCTCAATTTTTTTTTTTATTAAAATTTTCAGTTCAGTTGTCCTGATAAGATTTAATCAGAGAACTCTATATAGAACACCTGACGTCATAGGGCAATCAAGCGAGGTCACCATCAGTATGTTCTTCTTTGTGAATACTCTATCACATCTCTCTTTCGTAATAATGTCCAATATCGCGCTAGATGCGCTGAGAGAGATTAAATAAAAGCAATTCACCCTCAATTCCCACAAGATAAAGATAAATCAACAAGAGAGAAACAAAATAGCAAATTGGAAGAGTTCAGAGAGACACGTAGAGGCAGTAAAAAGAGAAACAAATGAGAAGATAAGAATGAAAATATGCGGGTCCCACATGCCTTCTTAAATTAATTCCATTTTACTACTTAAACCCCTAAGTTTCCAATTTTGTCACTACGTCCAAAAATAACTAAAAGAGAACTAATAATATTGCAAGGTTTCAATTATAAATTTTGTATCCATATGATTTCTATCTCAAATGTCTGAATACTAATTTCTAAATATTTTAGAAATTTCAATTTAGTAACATGCACTTTATACAAGTCAATTTAATATTTAGAGTGTATCGTAGTTATTCACTTTGAAATACTTATCATGTTAATTTGTTATGTAAAATGATGCTTCATTTTAAATTTTACCTCTATATCATGTTAGATGTGATCTCTATATTAAAATCTGCTTGGAGACCAAATTTTACATTTTTTGGAATTTTTTTACTATTTATAAGCCACTTTGAAAATTGCTGATCACATGGTCCGGAATTTAGTTGCACTTTTTTTACTGTTCATCCGGATCAACAATTTTCAAAGTGGCTTAATAAATAGTAATCCAAAAAAATGTAAAATTTGGTCCCCAAGCAGATTTTAATATGATTTGAACATCTAACGGTTTGGATCAACTGTTTGGACTTTGAAAATCCAAAAACGACTTGGTTGCACGAGGACCTTGGTGCAAACATTTTGATATTAGCCACACTCTCTCTCTCTATATATATATATATATATTCTTTGAGATGGAAATTTATTGCAGGAAAATGACAATTATAAAGTTACATGTTGGATATTGCCTCCAAGTTGGTCATGCTGAAAAGCTCCTTTTATTAAATTATTATATCTTATATAAGAGGGAAAAAGGAGGCCAACTCATTTTTTCTTCTAGAGTTTGTCTAATAGTATAAAATACTTGAATTGAGCGACCTTATGTTAAAATGTCACTATCACAAATGGGCCCGGCCATTAATCTCTTGTAAATTATAATATATAATATTTTATAAACAATTCAACGTTTTTTCTTTCAAATTGTTTATTACTTTCTCAAAATTGGGAATAAAATACTATGTAAAAAGCTGATTTTTTTAGCAAGTATATATTTATTGTTTTCACTTGTATATTTTTATGGCTAAGGATTCGTTAACTAATTTAACAAATTTGTCAATATATAATCTAAAACTTAGCACTCGGAATGTAGTGTGTGTGTGTGTGTGTGTGTGTGTGTGTATATATATATATATATTATAAATGAATAAAAATCAATATAAATTTAACTCTTTAACATATGACTTATAAAAATGAATATTTTTAGTTTTTTTTTGATAAAATATTAAAATATGAAATGAGACTCATATTAAATATTAAACAATTTTTTTTATAACTGTTTTCGAATTAATAAAAAATATTATCGAAATTGACAAATTAGATTTAATTTAATAAATCACAAGTTTATTTATACTCTCATTCATCTGATGATGCACATGCACCGCCATATAATGACAAGATTAATTTTTTTTATAACTGTTTTCGAATTAATAAAAAATATTATCGAAATTGACAAATTAGATTTAATTTAATAAATCACAAGTTTATTTATACTCTCATTCATCTGATGATGCACATGCACCGCCATATAATGACAAGATTAATTTGCTTGCCGGAGCCGTTTCTTGAATAAAATAATATTTCTTCACGCAATGTGGGTCCAAAAGTCAAATAATTTATTCTCAAAGCTCCACCAACAAATAAATAATTTGAATAATATTCAATAATAATTTTATCCAATATTTATATTATTTTCAGATTTTTCGAATGTTATTATTCATTTATTTGATAACATCACTATTTTAGTATTTATTTGATAAATAATTCTTAAATTATATTTATATATGGTGCATGACTCCCAAATATTAAACCTCTCAAATTATTTTCAATATTCAATATTTACGGTCGTCTCTGGATTTAACGGCGTTAGGAAAAGACGGAAAACCAGCGGGAGACGGAGACGGAACAGCACGCAGTTTTGAAGATGGGTCCAAAAAGGGAACGTTATCCTCTGCGGAGCTTAAAAGCTCCGCAGACTGCGGTTCTTTTAATCTGATCCGTTAGTGGTCCGTTAGTTTTAACTTTGCACAAATCTAAAAGCACAATAATACTGCCCCCTCCGTTAACCCGATCACAAAGCGACTGAGAGTTAATCTGGTCCGTTCATTTTCTCCGCACCTGCGGAGTTTTATAGAACTCCGCAGAGGATAACTACCCGGTCCAAAAGAGTGTGGGGCCCACGGAGGATAAAATCCAGCTGACCTCAGCGTACTTGAGCCAACTATCTGTCTGACTCATGTTACCTCCTTCCCACGTTTCACTCCATGTCCATCCATCCCCTATTTTCTCACTCCATGTCCATCCATGTCCATCCTTTTCAGCACCAAAACTAATGACTACTCCAACACTAGAGTGGAAAAAAATGTGCCGTGCCGTGCTGTGGTTAACACACTGTAATTTTAGTCTCGTGTGCCGTAACTAAGTTAATTTTTCACGTGTCGTGTCGTGCTGTAACTAAAATGTCAAGGGGTGGTCACGGCATACGAATGGTTACGCCACGTGAGTCACGCCATGCCTAAACGTGCTGTGACCATACGTGACTCGTGTGACCATTTAATCATAATTTATGTTAGTTTATTCAAGATTCACCATTAAATCAATATTTAATGGTCCTAATTATACGTGACTCGTGTGACTACGTGACGTGTCGTGCCGTGACTAAATCTTTCACGTGCTGTGCCGTGCTAAAGTTTCAAAAGATAGACACGGCACGCGAATAGTCACGGCACGTGACACGCGAGTCACGGCACGTAACTGACACACGTACCGTGCCGTTCCGTCCGTGACGGAACCGGCTCCGCCGTGCCATTTTTCCCACTCTACTCACAGGCTCATAGTTACTTATTTTTAAAGAAAATATGATTTCTATTTTTAAATGTTAAGATATACACAATTTTTTAAAAAATAACATCATAAGTAGCGTTGGAATTATTTAAAAATATAGAAACAAGATCAAATGGGTAAGACACTAAATTTTTTAATCCTCTTCGTATACTTATAATAATATTAATATTTTTATCTAGATGTTTGATGATAATACTACTAAAAGACGCATGCATTCAATATTATAATGGAACAAATGCAATCAAATTTGGATGAAAAGGAATATAAGTATATAAATACAGTTTTAGACAGAATTAGGGAGGATTCAAATGCCTCTATTTTTTATGTCTCCATCATTCTTTTATTTTTTAAATGTTAATAATTGAAAATTTAAAACTCAAATTTAAAATAAAACCGTTAAATTTGATCTATATCATTTTCTTTATGCATATATAAAAACTTACTACATTTTGAATTTGTCTCGATTGGTATCAAGATTCAAGAGCTTGTAAAAATAAATTAATATTAATAAATTCTAAACGCTAATTTTCAACTTATAAATTTATATAAAATTAAATTAAAAATGATATATATGAAATTAAACAGGTTTATTTTGACATATATCAAACTTAATTACAGATACTCTTGATAGTAAAGAAAACTCTGGAATTAGCTAGCTGAAGGTCCACTTCAATAGATTGTCTGGATATAAATTAATTATGAGAGGGAATCGAACTCTCGACCTTTGAGTAACTAACAATCTTAGAACTTTTCTTCTAACCAATTGTGCTACCTCCCCTTTCTCAAATTAACTTAAGGGAGGTAAATAGCCTTGTATTGTCTAAATAACATGAGGTATAACTCTGATGTTAACTATAAATTTACATGCCATGAGAGATAAATATGCATGGATATCTTAGGTAATTGTATTTATAGTGGGAGGTAAATTAAACGAACAAAAAATATATTGAAAATTGTAAGATCATTCTCCATGTAAAATTAAAGAGGTAAATATGAATGTAACTGAGGAAATTAAGTATTTGAAGTAAGCTATTAAGAACAAATATACATCAAATGATGAAAAAAATATGTACTAAATAAAACAATGATAACTGCGATTAATAACTATAGACACATAATAGAGTCTGGCTAGTATGACATCAGTGTCATTTTAGTCTATATAACACTAACTCCTAAACCTATAGAATTGACTTCAAACGGTGAATCCAAACTGTTCAAACTGATCTGTTTCATTAGTTGTGCGTTTACATGCAAAATTTATAATTTTTTGAATTTATTTAGTATCAAGTCAAGCGGTCAAATGTGTGAGTTTTTAAGTTGATTTTAATGTATTCATTTTTCAACATTTTTGACCGCTTGATTTGATACTAAAATAACTAGAAAATATAAATTTTTTGCATGTAAATGCATCACTCATGAAGTAAATCAGTTTGAACGGTTTGAATTAGTCGTTTGAAGTCTATCCAATCAATTTTGTACTTGGTGTTATATGACACCGATGTCATACTAGCCGGACTCCACATAATGTATACACATTCTTTCGTGTGTATGTATTATTATGAAAAAAAATTATGAGCAATCTAATGTTAAAGATTTTAGTGTTAATTAAATTGTAGATTCAAAAACTAAAAAAGAACAAAAATAAACCTAAGTTTAGAAAATTAGTTTTGATATTCTAAACTCTTCTTGAGCATATGTTTAGAATATCAAACTAAGTTTTACAAGTATGGATGAGGAAAAATAAATAGATAAGATATCATGCTCCATTGCTTCATGTCTTAATCATATTCTAACATTTTTATTTTCAATTTTCAAGTTCAAACAAAAAAACTGAACTGCTCAACATGATATCCACGTTAAAATATGACTTGAGATCAAATTTTATATTTTTTTGGAAAATCACTGTTTTTAAGAAAATTGTGGACCATCTAAAAACAATGATGTTGTATCTATCTTAAAAAATAGTAAAAAGTTTCAAAAAAAAATATAAAATTGATCTCTAATCATATTTTAGCGTGAATATCATGTTGTACACGAATACTACAAAAATACTCAGTCTAGATTAAATAAAAAAACTATTGGATAAGACCCAATAGCTAAAACCCTTTACAAATCATGTCAATGATGTCATGTAGAAAACTCAAGACTTATCAATTTGACTTTTCTTCTTTATGCTATCTATAAGAGTGCTATAGGTCATGACTGTTAATTATGTTTTAGAAATTAAGATTTCTAAAGTTTTTAGACTCTCATATTTTTTAAATTAATTTTGAAATTTCTATTAAATCACATCAATAATAAATTAAAAATTAAAAATAATTTAAGTTAATAATTTGACCATAAATTTATAAACAATTTCTTAATAATAAACTTTTGTGCGTAGTTTCTAAACAATACAACACATCACGTGCAAGTGCGTGTGCATCAGAGTTTATCCTGATCGTATCGTAAACCTCGCCACGTCTTAGCCTACGCTCGCCCTCTTGACTTGATCAACCTCTTTATTTTATTTTATTTTTCTTTATAAGTTTTTAACAGCGACTTCTCCTATGTATATATCCTCCCCAATATATAAATACACAAACCCTGAGCTCTAACTACACTCAACATCCATCAATTACCTCCTTACCTTTTAAAGTGAGAGAGTGAGAGAGAGATTGTGAAGAGCAAGCAAGATAGCACTAATAATGGCTCCTTCTGCTCCTGTTGTTGGCTTACAGAGGGTCTTCACCTTTGGCAAGAACAAGACCGAGGGCAACAAAGCCATGAAGGAACTGGTATGTTACTTTCTTCATTAATCTCTACCATTCTTTTTTCTTTCAAATGTTTTATGTGATCAATTCAAAATTCTCCATGCATGCATGTTAGTATTGGTGATCATGTTAATTGGCATGCATGCAGGTGGAAATTTTTGTTAAAAAGCTTTTGTTCTGTTTTATGTGTATATTTGTTGGTTCAAATTTGGTACTGTATATTGATCGAGAGAATTTTTCGGCTTGACCCAATACTATATATATATTTATATAGAGTAGTAGTTGTCATCTTGTGATGTTTAATTCAGATGGTAATAAATCAGTGCTGAATTTAATTATAATTTTTTTTTTTTTAAATTTGGTATTGTGATGGCATCTCACCAGAGAACAGAGAGTGCCTCTAGTCTTGTTAATTTGGTAGATCTAGTTTTGACTTTTGAACAAAAATTGTGCAAAACGATTCTTTTCATGTAAGGAAAAAAGTGTAACTTCCCTTAAATAAAGGCCGTTACCTCTCCTTTTGGACCAAATAATGACAAAAACAAACAAAATAAAGTGCATGAGGATGTTTACTGTATGAACCATCAATTTTGTTTGCTTCTTTGGTAGGCATTAATCACCTCCCAATTTTTTTTTTCCTAATTGTAAAAGTGAAGTCTCAACTTCAGGCCAAAACAACACTAGTTGTTTGTTTTTCCAAATTTTTAGGTCAGCACATGACTTGTACCCAGTACCCTTCAATAATTCCAATTTTAACCTGACTAACTTGCACAGTAAATGTCCAGTTTAAATTTAATTGGTACACCAGAGATATGTAATATAAGTATTAATTTGCAAAGTTAGCCAATTAAGCAAATTAATATTGAAAATATATATTCAGCTTGGAGGCAAGGGTGCAAACCTAGCAGAGATGGCAAGCATTGGCCTGTCAGTTCCACCGGGCTTTACCGTGTCAACCGAGGCATGCCAGCAGTACCAGGAAAGCGACTACAAGATGCCGTCAGGCCTCTGGGATGAAATAATGGAAGGCCTTGACTGGGTACAGCAGGATATGGGGGCACGTCTCGGGGATCCCGAGAAGCCCTTGCTTGTCTCTGTTCGATCTGGTGCTGCGGTACAGTTCTCTTAAAAACCCCAACTAAATCACCACATACTAGTGATAAATTTATTTTTTTGAAACATTGATAATATATATATATATATATATATATATATATAGAGTAGAACTAGGGTGCTCCTAAGCTCACCAAGCCCTTCCGTGAGCGCGACTCTAAAACCTATCAAATTGACTTCAAACGACATTTCTAAACCGTTAGATGTTCAATCTATATTAAAATGTGCTTGGAGACCAAATTTTACATTTTTTGAAATTTTTTTACTATTTATTAAGATGGTTTGAAAATCGCTGTTTTTATTAAAATTCTGCACTATTGGAAAACAGCGATTTTCAAACCATCTTAATAAATAGTAAAAAAATTCTAAAAAATGTAAAATTTGGTCTCCAAGCACATTTTAATATAGATTGAACATCTAACGGTTTGGAAATGTCGTTTGAAGTCAATTCGATAGGTTTTAGAGTCGTGCTCACGAAGGGCTTGGTGAGCTTAGGAGCACCCTAGTTCTACTCTATATATATATATATATATATATATAGGACAGTGCTACGGTGCTATGCATATATAAGGGCCCTCCGTGCTACGGCTCACTTTTTGAGTTTTCAAAATTCTAACGGTCGATCCGAACCGTTCAACATGATCTCCATATGAATATGTACTTGCAAACCAAATTTTACATTTTTTAGAATTTTTTTACTATTTATTAAGCCACTTTGAAAAAACGCTAATTGTACACAACAGTAAAATCTGCTGGACCATTGGATCAGCGATTTTCAAAGTGGCTTAATAAATAGTAAAAAAATTTTAAAAAATATAAAATTTGGTTTGCAAGTACATATTCATATGGAGATCATGTTGAACGGTTCGGATCGACCGTTAGGATTTTGAAAACTCAAAAAGTGAGCCGTAGCACGGAGGGGCCCTTATATATGCATAGCATATTAGCCAGATTCTATATATATATATATAATTGGTCTTAATTTTTAATAATTAATGCAGGTGTCAATGCCCGGAATGATGGACACCGTGCTAAATTTGGGGCTGAATGACGAAGTGGTGGCCGGCCTCGCTAAAAAGAGTGGAGAACGCTTCGCTTATGACTCCTACCGCCGCTTCATTGACATGTTTGGGGACGTGGTTAGTTTTTCTTTTCTTTGTTAATGCCAATTTGACTTCTTTAATTAGTTAGGAGTAAGGATCGAGTGTGTGTCTGCTAAAATTGATTCGGTTTTACTTACATTCCTAATTATTCGCATGTGCTTTTCCACATAAGAACAAATTAAGTTTAGAGGACACAATTATATGAATTGTTTTGTGAGTTGCTCAATGGCCACCACACGCCTACTGTTCTTAACTATACACTGCTAAACCTGTTACGGGGATGTCATTCAAGAGTTAGTGGGTCCTGTTTCAGTTCAAACAATCTTTTGCGTTATAAAATAGTTATGATTTTCTTGACAGTGACATATATGCATATATTTCAAATGATGGGATTGCTTGTTCCACTTTCTATAATTGAGAAAACAAAACAACAACTAGATATGTAGGGACCAAAAAGTTGCTTGATATGGTTTCACAAATAAAGATATGTTTCAATATTAGTTGCATATATTATAAGTCAATTACACCTTTTTTTTTTCTGGCTAGCGAGGCCAGAAAAGTACAAAAAAACAGTATGCATAAAATGGTACCCTCAAAATTCTCCAAGAAAAAACGGTATAGACATAGAAAATTCATAAAATATTCAATGAATAAGAAAATCTTTCATAGAAGCAAAACATATCTTATTTTATTCCCCAATCTTAATTAGATATAGTTCAATAAAATGAATCTTGTTGCCGCAACAAAGATAATTAGAAAAAAAAATACACTAATTCGTAGCTAGAGATTATGAAAAAAAATTTAATAGAAATGATGGAATTAATTTGATGATGACCCTTTCCCTCCACTGTTTGTCTATATGGCGTCAAAGTAAATAAGAGAGAGAGGCCCAATTTTTTTCTCTTTAATTATTCTCTTGGACCGTCAGATCAAAGAGCTCTCCACGTGTTATAATCCTAAAGGTTCAGGGACTTTCTTACAATTGGAGAGAAGCCGGGTTGACTTTGACCTGACCCAACCGAGGTCAATTTGGGTCCGATGCCCATCGTACTCAAAGTGAGTTCGATGGGTTCGATGACCGTCCGATCTGCTTTAATATTCGCACCAGAGCTTTCACTCCTGCTTTAAATTAGTGTGCACGAATTTTAAAGCAGATCGGACGGTCCCGAAATCCAAATTTGAGTCGATGGGCATCGGACCCAACCTGCTCTCGACCCAATAAGGTGTTGCTTCATGTCTTCATGGGACCTTGTCATATAGGGTCGGATCCAACTTTTGTTTCCTCCATTTCTGAGACAGTCACTCTCGTTCCCTCCATCTTCTCTCTCGGATCAATGGCGGCCTTGAACTGGAGAGGACCAGTTCGAGCGGCTCCAATGGTCCGAGAATTTCGTACGGTGAACCGGCCCCGGCCAAGGATAGTTTTGCAGAGTATCATCCTGTTCAAAGCTACTACAATTAGATTAGCAGACTATAAAAGAACTAGAACATCTTTGAGAAATGGAGCTCTTGATTCTGGCACAGGTGATGGGAATTCCTCATGAGCATTTTGGCGAAAAGCTAGAAGAAATGAAAGCAATCAAGGGAGTGCAGAACGACACTGACCTGATGGCCGATGACCTCAAGGAGCTGGTGATTCAGTACAAGGAGGTCTATGCCAAGGCCAAAGGCGAACCCTTCCCCACTGGTAATCTCACATTTCCCTTCAATCCAAAAACATTTGAATTAAACTATTATTCATTTTATGAAAATGTTACTATGAAATTGATTCGCAGATCCAAAGAAGCAGCTGAGCCTTGCTGTGCTGGCGGTGTTTGATTCGTGGGACAGTCCCCGAGCAAACAAGTACAGGAGCATAAACAAGATCACAGGGCTGAGGGGCACTGCGGTAAATGTTCAGTGTATGGTGTTTGGCAACATGGGCAACACCTCGGGGACAGGTGTGCTCTTCACCCGCAATCCCAGCACTGGCGAGAAGAAGCTCTATGGTGAATTTCTCATAAATGCTCAGGGCGAGGATGTGGTTGCCGGCATTAGGACCCCACAGGAACTTGACACCATGAAGGATTGCTTGCCTCAGGCTTACAAAGAGCTCGTTGAAAATTGCAAGATTCTAGAGAGCCACTACAAGGACATGATGGTATATTGCCTTTCAATTTTCTCTCCTTGTGTTTTTCTTTTTTTTAATTAATTCTATCAAATTTGCTTCAATCATATCTATTTTTTGTGATTGTAGGATATTGAATTCACTGTGCAAGAGAACAGACTCTGGATGCTTCAGTGCAGAGTGGGGAAGCGTACCGGCAAAGCGGCTGTCAAGATAGCGGTGGATTTGGTCTCAGAGGGCATTGTTGATACCCGTACAGCTATCAAGATGGTTGATCCTGGACATTTGGATCAACTTCTCCATCCCCAGGTATATAATTAAATTAATATTTGCCTTTTTAGTTTAAGCATTCATTTAGAGTGTATGAATTTGTTCAACTTCTAAAAAAATATTTGTTTATACTGACTATGCTTTTTCCTGATTACTTGATTACTTCAGTTTGAAAACCCAAAAGCATATAAGGACAAGGTGATTGCCACTGGCTTGCCTGCTTCTCCTGGAGCTGCAGTCGGTCAAGTTGTGTTCACTGCTGAGGATGCCGAGACATGGCACGCACAAGGAAAGGCTGTCATTTTGGTGAGTTTACTTCAGAGAAAAAAAACCCAAGTAAAAACAAATTAAAATATGCAATTTAACCAAATTGTTTGTTGCTTTTTCCTTCAACTTAGGTGAGGACTGAGACCAGCCCAGAGGATGTTGGCGGCATGCACGCTGCTGCCGGTATTCTGACGGCAAGAGGTGGCATGACCTCTCATGCTGCTGTTGTGGCACGTGGGTGGGGCAAGTGCTGTGTCTCTGGCTGCTCCGATATCCGTGTTAATGATGCTGAAAAGGTTATTTGAGTGGCTTTACATAATTGATCACTTGATTTGACCAGATGCTTAGGTGTAAGGTTACAGATGTTTTGAATGAGTCAGGATTAACTTGCTACAATCTTGTTTTGTGTATTTTGTTTGTTTAATTATTTTGAATTTTGATATTTCAGGTAGTGATAATTGGGGACAAGATAATCCATGAAGCTGAATGGATCTCACTTAATGGTTCAACTGGAGAAGTCATCCTGGGCAAGCAACCACTAGCTCCACCCGCTCTTAGCGGCGACTTGAGCACATTCATGGCTTGGGTTGATGAAGTTAGGCAAATTAAGGTCAAATCTTTCACAAATATTTTGCTAATAGAAAGAGATTTAACGAAGTTTTAACGAAGTTTTAACTCTTTAGGGTGTCACTTCACATCTAACTTGTGTACTTTTGGCATTATTAGGTGATGGCTAATGCGGACACTCCAGAGGATGCATTGGCTGCAAGAAACAATGGTGCTGAAGGAATTGGTCTTTGCAGGACAGAGCACATGGTAAATTTTTTTTTTTAATTTTACTAGAAGAGGGAAAGAAGGACAATGTGGTAATTGTTTCTCTAACACATGGTTGCATCTCAGTTCTTTGCATCTGACGAGAGGATTAAGGCTGTGAGACAGATGATCATGTCTCCAACTGTAGAACAGAGGCAAAAGGCCCTTGACCGTCTCTTGCCGTACCAGAGATCTGACTTTGAAGGCATTTTCCGTGCTATGGATGGTACCTGCTCTCCCTTTTTCTCAGTTCATTATTGACTCTTAAACTTACTGAAATGTAATTTGAAGAAAGAAAGTTGATGATATGTTTTCTTTCGTGTATAGGCCTTCCTGTTACAATTAGGTTGCTCGACCCACCGCTGCATGAGTTCTTGCCAGAAGGCAACATTGAGGATATAGTCCGTGAGATGGCTTCCGAAACAGGCGCAGCTGAGGAGGAAGTCTTTGCCAGAGTCGAGAAGCTTTCTGAAGTCAACCCTATGCTTGGTTTCCGTGGCTGCCGGTCAGAATTACCTTGATTTTCTTTAATATTTTTTTGGGACCTAGTACTAGTTATGTGGTTCTCATACTTCTTACAATGATATAATTACAGGCTTGGAATTTCATACCCTGAGTTGTCTGAAATGCAAGCACGTGCAATCTTTGAGGCGGCAATTGCCATGAGCAACCAAGGTGTTAAGGTGTTCCCAGAAATCATGGTGCCTCTTGTTGGTACACCTCAGGCATGTCCCGTTCACAACTTCTATCAAAATCCTATCTTCACAATTTTCAATATTTCCATTCTGACTGAGATTTTCCTACTAATAATAGGAACTTGGACACCAAGTGACTCTGATACGAAAGGTGGCCGAGAAGGTGTTCAGTGCTTCAGGCACTTCGGTCGCCTACAAGGTGGGGACCATGATTGAAATTCCCAGGGCTGCCCTTGTTGCTGATGAGGTTAGAAAGAACACTAATGAAATATATATAGTTATGTTTAATTCTAATCCTTAAGTGGTTTTTGTTCTTAATTACTTTGTGCTCCTGTTGACAGATTGCAGAGCATGCGGAGTTCTTCTCCTTTGGGACAAATGATCTTACTCAGATGACATTCGGTTACAGTAGAGATGATGTCGGCAAATTCCTTCCAATCTACATTGCAGAAGGAATTCTCCAAAATGATCCCTTTGAGGTATAACTTCTATCTTGTTAATTTCTTTTTTTATAATTGATTATGAGTTCCCATAATAATTATTTCTCCTGTCCTGAATAAAAACAGGTGCTAGATCAGAAGGGTGTTGGTGAGCTGGTGAAGCTTGCCACCGAAAGGGGCCGCAAGACTAAGCCTGATTTAAAGGTTTGTTATAATTAAGCATTGTAATTAAATCATAACTATTATTGTTACTATCTTTATTTATATAAATTACTTCGTTGTGCCAGGTTGGTATTTGTGGAGAGCATGGTGGTGAGCCTTCCTCAGTTGCATTTTTCGCCAAGTCTGGATTGAACTATGTTTCATGCTCTACTTTCAGGTTAGCCTCTCTTAGATTCTGAATGCAAATTGAAATTTTGAGAGTGATTCTGCTTTCAATCTAATTGAACTTACAAAAATTTCTTTTCAGAGTTCCAATTGCTAGGCTTGCTGCTGCTCAAGTGGTGGTTCAAAAATGATTGCTCAGGTTAGAGCATGATTTAGCATGCCAGTGGAAGGAAGATTAGCAGTAAAAAAAATACTCTTCTGGTTTCATAAGTCTCATGTTATGTGAGAGAAATATTGCACTCTTCCTGTATGTAATTGACGGTTTCGTGTCGTGTTTTGCAACTTTTTGCCGGCATTCCATGAGAAAGCCGCTTCGCTATGTATAATAAAGACATGAGTTTGTGAATTGTGCTGGTTTTGTTGCTTGGTTCTGATTGCTGTTTGCTTGATTTCATTTGTTGACCAAAGGTTTCGAGTCCGATTGGAGAGTCTTAAGTACATTTGGAATAAGATCTGATGGCTTGGATTGTGTTTGATCTGAAAGTGTTTATCATTGGAAAATTGATACTTGGAACTAGAGTGGAAAAAACGTGCCGTGCTGTCCCGTGACTAACACGTCGTAATTTTAGTCTCGTGCCGTGCCGTCCATGATCAAGTTAATTTTTCATGTGCCGTGCCGTGCCGTGACCAAAATGTCAAGGGGTGGTCACGGCATGCGAATGGTTACGCCACGCGAGTCACGCCGTGCCTAAACGTGCCGTGACTATACGTGACTCGCGTGACTATTTAATCATAATTTAGATTAGTTTATTCAAGATTCACCATTAAATCAATATCTAATGGTTCTAATTACACGTGACTCGTGTGACTACGTGTTGTGCCGTAACTAAATCTTTTACGTGCCGTGTTGTGTTATGCCAAAGTTTTAAAAGATGAGCACGGCACGCGAATGGTCACGGCACGTAACTGACACGTGTGCCGTGCCGTTCTGTGCGATAACTGTGCCGTTCCGTGACGGAGCCAGCTCCGCCGTGCTATTTTTTTCCACTCTACTTGGAACCCAGTCACACAGCTATTTTTGCACACTTCGTTGTATTTTATTGTTCTGTGGAATAAAATAAAAAATAGCATGGCCTATGTTAAGACAAGGATCAGAAGTTGGACCCAAAAGGCCCAAACTATGTATTTGATCCTGTGGAGTGAGAATTGAGACCAGCATATGGGCCATGGAAATTTAGGTCCGAATCTCCCTATGTATATTCATGGGAAAAATTAGTGTAAAGTTGATTGGAGCCTAAACTTATTAACAAAGGTTTGCATGGTTAACCTTTGTTAATAATTTGTCGCATCAGTTCCAACGGCAAATTCAACCGTTGGTTTTTATCTATTTGACGGGTGCGTTTATATTCAAAACTTTTAGCTATCAAGAATCAGTCTTTGGTCTAGTGGCAAAGGCACATGGCTTCCATGTGGGAGGTTATGGGTTCGAAATCTACGAAGTGAGAAAATTCTTGTTAATATAATAGTGAGTTTGAAGGAAGCTGGTAGGCTAGAACTCCATTTTTTATTTCAAAAAAAAACTTTTAGTTATCGAATTTATTTTGTATAAGATCATTGAAAGCTATTAAAAAGTGACTATAAATATAAGCTTAATTTTTTTATAAAAAAAATCGAGTAAAATTTAAAAAAAAAATCTAAGAATTAAATTTCATACAATTTAAATATTATTTGATAATACATAAAAAACTATTAATTTCTTTTTATTATTTGATAATATTATTTTATTTTTAGTTTATCTTGATTAAGCCGTTCAGCATATCCCTTAGACGAATTCAGATCTTCCTCGGTACCGTAATAGAGAATCTTTTACAATTACTTGATCTGGACTATTCTTTTTAACTTGGCACGAATCTCAAAGTCCAATAATACTGCCCCCTCCGTCAGCCTGAATCCCAAAGAGATTGAGAGTTAATCTCAAACCGTAAAGTGAAGAGAATCTTTTACAGTAATGGAGAGGATACTTGTCCCTCTTAGACGATCGATTAGTTTGAAAATCTTGACATGCTTTCTCAAATTATGTCAAATCTTGTTAAAAAAATAGGAAAAAGATAATATACGTGTTATTTTTCTTATATATTGGTTGTATATCAATTTTCATCAAATTTAAGTACCATTTGATGGTCCTTCAAATATCGTTAAATAAGAATCGCTGTAAATTGTATGTTGATAAACAACGAAACCTTCCTTTAAATTCATTATTTTTTTGTGTATGATTGTATAAAATTTATAGCATTATATACCTCAGATTTGTAAAATAAAACTTAATTGTTGTCAAGGTTATTAAACTAATTAGTTGTTAATGAATTTTCATCCAACAAAATTATTTGTCTTTTAATTACCACTCAATCTTATACAATTTGAGCTCAACATAAAAAGTTTAAAAATATAAAGAGTGAGGCTACGGTGCTATGCATAGTACGGATTGGGTCCGTGCTACAGCTCAAAATTTGACTTTTCAAAATTCTAACGGTCGATCCAAACCGTTCAACATGATTATAAAATGAATATGTACTTGCAAACCAAATTTTACATTTTTTCGAATTTTTTTTTACTATTTTTTTAGATAGGCTGTTTTTGGATGGTCCAGAATGTTCAGATCTTTTTCGAAAAAATAGTAAAAAAATTCAAAAAAAATGTAAAATTTGGTTTGCAAGTACATATTCATTTTATAATCATGTTGAACGGTTCGGATCGACCGTTAGAATTTTAAAAAGTCAAATTTTGACCCGTAGCACTGACCCAATTGGTGCTATGCATAGCACCGTAGCCTCACTCAAATATAAATGTCTTGTCTCGTCAAATAAATTAATAATTAATAATTAAACTTCTTATACAATTTTAATGCATTCAATTTTTATTATTTTTTGACTGCTTAACTTTATACTAAATGAATGCAAAAATTTATAAATTTTAAATGTAAATGCATCACTCGTGAAATAAATCGGTTTTAACGTTTGAAGTCTATTCAATAGGTTTTTGAAGGGATAGCTCGATATATAACTAGGTTGCAGATAGCACACTAGCCTTTCCCTAGTTTAATTACGGCCTAAGTTAGTGCGTTTGGATGCAACCCCGGGAATAGCAATAATAGCATTAATATGGAGTTAGCGCTATTACATCGTTTGGATGGGTTAGCAAGAACAGCGCTAACCTGGTGTTAGCGCTATTCCATCGTTTAGATGGGTTAGCAAGAACAGCGCTAACCTCAGGTTAGTGAGGTTAGCGCTATTCCATCGTTTGAATAAGTTAGCAAGAACAAGGCTAACCTCAAAAATAGCTCAATTCTTAGAGTGATTCACGTAAAATAGTACAAAAAATAATAACTAACTCCAAAGCAGTGCTATCTCCATGCTAGATCCAAACGCACCAGAGATTAGTATTATTATTCATTGCCTTGCACGCATAGTTTAATAAAAAGTAGAGTCATGCGATGAACATTGAAGGATTTGAAGTTTGAACAGACTGAAGACAGTCCTTTAAAATATCGCTTTATAGATATATATACCTCTATCTGACTATCTAGTGTGTCTACATTTCATTGGACGGTCAAATTTAGATAATCACGATGATTTGTGACAACAGCATATACCGACATTTTTATTAATATCCAAAGTTAATTACAAATTAATTAATTTACCCATGATTCCCGAGTTTTTCCAAAAATATTTAAACCGGCCATAAAATGGCCGGTTTTCTCTTCTTCTTCTTTTTTTTCTTTTTTTTTAGAGACACTATATGAAGAGAAAGATAGTGAAATCTAACACTGAAAATTCGAATTTTTTGTTTAAATTATTTATTAGATTACTTCTTTTGATTTATAATTAGCATATTTATACTAAAATACACTAGATTACTTGAAATTATGTTGAATTACACTATATTACAAGAAATTATGTTGAATTACACTAAATCCGTTAAATTACGCTAAATTACAATAACTTCGCTAATTATGCTGAAATACGGTAACTTACGCTAAACTACGCAAAACTACGCTAAAGTAGACCAATTTTGTGCCATCTTTCATGAATCATAAAAAATAGTAAAAAATTCTGAAAATAGTAAAAATTGGTATTCTACAAGTTCATTATGTAACTAATTTACTGAGCTACTTAGATTGAAAAATATAAAGGAAAATCTTAATCGGAAACTTCAACTCAAGTTTTGAGGCTCTTCCCTTAGTTTTTTGGTAATTCTGAATTTTAAAATCTAGCATCGCAGGCATTGACGCATGCGTATTTTCGCAAGCTTTCCGAAAAGTAGTCATTTGCTGAAATCGGACACTCGAGCTTCGTTTTATAGCCGTTTGAAGTTTCGTCGTCGTTTTTTGCCTTTTTAGTGAAGATATCGTCCCTATTCATATGTAATTTAGCGTAATTTACCGTATTTTAGCGTAATGTAATATCATTTAGCTTAATTTAATGTAATATAGTGTAATTCAACATAATTTCAAGCAATTTAGTGTATTTTAGTATAAATATGCTAATTATATATCAAAAGAAGTAATCTAACAAATAATTTAAACAAAAAATTTAAATTTTCAGTGTTAGATTTCATTATCTTGCTCTTCATAGTGTCTCTTAAAAAATATATATAGTTTCTAATTATAAATCACTATGAAGATAAAGGAGAAACAAAAAATAGTTTCTAATTATACATCACTATGAAGACACACAGTAATTTACCAAAATTTACCGTATTTTAGTGTAATTTAACATAATTTAGTGTAATTTAATGTACTATAGTGTAATTCAACATATTTTCAAGTAATCTAGTGTATTTTAGTATAAATATGCTAATTATAAATCAAAAGAAGTAATCTAACAAATAATTTAAACAAAAAATTCGAATTTTCAGCGTTAGATTTCATTATCTTGCTCTTCATAGTGTCTCTAAAAAAAAAAGAGGAAACCGGCCATTTTATGACCGTATATATATATATATATATATATAGAGAGAGAGAGAGAGAGAGAGAGAGAGAGAGAGGCTAATATCAAAACGTTTGCACCAAGGCTCTCGTGCAACCAAGTCGTTTTCGAATTTTCAAAGTCCAAACAGTCGATCCAAACCGTTAGATGTTCAATCTACATTAAATCTGCTTGGAGACCAAATTTTACATTTTTTGGAACTTTTTTACTATTTATTAAGTCATTTTGAAAATTGCTGATCCGGATGAACAGTAAAAACAGTGCAACCAAATTCTGGACCATGTGATCAGCAATTTTCAAAGTGGCTTAATAAATAGTAAAAAAATTCCAAAAAATATAAAATTTGGTTTCCAAGCAGATTTTAATATAGATTGAACATCTAACTGTTTGGATCGATCATTTGGACTTTGAAAATCCAGAAACGACTTGGTTGCACGAAGGCCTTGGTGCAAACGTTTTGATATTAGCCCCCCTCTCTCTCTCTCTATATATATATATATTCTAGAAAAGAGTGAGTTTGAATGATGAAATGGGAATTAATCGTGTTCGCAAAATGCCTAATTAAGCCGTTAAAGAGAAATTATGTATACTGACAAACTGTTCTCTGTTGTGTTGCTGTAAAGTTTAGAAACTGAAACACGTTAGTTGTATAGATAATGAATATCAATTATCTTTTCAATTATTTCCAGCTACACATGATAATAATTAAATCCTATTCAACTGGAGGCAAGGCAACCCCTCCTTTTCATGTTAAATTGGCCTGCTCACAGCAGCAGGAACCCTCTGGATTTTTTGTGGTGAATATATATATATATATATATATATATATATAGGTGGCCTAGGCAATCAAATAGAAACTATATATGTTTGACATTTTGACTACCATTATTTATTTATTTATTACATTTGGATGCATGTGTTTTTATGTGTTAAATACAAACTTAAATAAACACAATAAGTGAAAAAAAAAGGAAACAATAATTATTCAGAGGAGGGATCAAGTTACAACAAATTTGAGTTACAACAAAGTTACAACAACCAGTTTTTTCATTTTCAAAGTCCAAATCATCGATCCAAACGTTCAACATGATCTCCACAATAAAATGTGCTTGCAGATCAAATTTTACATTTTTTTTGAATTTTTTTACTGTTTATTAAGTATTTTACAAAAAATAGTCATATTCAGACCGTTGAATTTTGTACCCATCTTAATAACTAGTAAATTTTTTTTTAAAAATGTAAAATTTGACCTGCAAGCACATTTTATTTAGATAATCATGTTGAAGGGTTTGGATCGTCGATTTGGACTTTGAAAATGAAAAAATAGTTGTTGTAACTTTGTTGTAAGTCAAATTTGTTGTAACTTGATCCCTCCTGTTTATTCAAAATACTATATTCTTATAATTTATACATATTATCGGTGTAATATTTCTAATGGTTATGTATATTTACTAAATATTTTATTGTCGTAATTTGTACTATTTTATAATTAAAGGAACTAATTTATTGCCACATCAATGTAAGATGCGCTGAAAAAGGCGAGTATGAAACGTTATGTATATGCACTCAGCATACTTTCATTAATAACTTACCACACGACGCGACGATTATTGAATAATTTTGTTCTTTAGCGTATCTATATATCTTCGGCATATATTCATTTACTCCCAAGGTTTGTTGATCGAGCTAGTGGTTTTTAATTACCAGCAATAATGTATTCAATTCATTAATTTCTTGCCAGATTGTCTCTAAAAGCATTTGATAAGTTTGCTAAAAATCATATTTCTTCATGAAAGCCAATGCCACATAAAATCTCAATTACAATGAAAAATAAGGACTCAACTCCAGTTCAAAGAGAGAATGGTTCCAACTTGAGAGTCCATTTTCCACTTTACTACCAAGAAAATCTCTTTCTTTAATTAGGGACTAGTATAAATACCCCCACACTCCACACCCCTATTGCCACATCTCTGAAACACTACTCATCTCTTTCACTATGGCATTGGCCTCCCTCCTAATTTTCCATCAATTCCATCACCATTTCCATTAAAAAAAATTAAGCCACCAAACCAAAACTCCATTCCTCATCTAGCTAGCTACGTATAAACACCCCAATCAAAGCCATGCTAGTCATCCGAAAATGCCTCTTCGGCTCCTCCAAAGGTGCCGGAGATGAGAAGCATAAGTACTATGATATCGCTTCCTTCCCCGACAAAGACTTTCCTCTGATCTCCACTGATACCCTGCATGCACCTCCTGAAGAAGCACACCTTGAACCAATTTCAGAGGCAGAAAATGGAGAAGAGTCAGAGATAGAGTCTCATACGGAATTAGAAACCCTAGCTGAGGAACCTCTGCCTGCTGAAACCCAAGTTGAGGAACCTCAGCCGGATGAAACCCCAAAGGCGCCTCAGCCTGAAGAAACCCTAGTTGAGGAGCCAGAGCTACAAGATCTAAGTGCTTTGTTTGGGTTGCGTGAACCCGATCGCAGCAGTCTATACACATGCACTGAGATTCTTGGATCGGAGATATGTGATAACATGGTGAAGGACATGAGTGAGGCCGTGACGGAATGGAGTTGGAGTCGCAAGCGTCAGAAACAGAAGGCCATAGATGTCGAGATGCTGGCTAAGAGAGGGTTACCACCTCCAATTCCTCGGTATATCAGGAGGCCATGTCAATTCATGAACATCGAGAGATGCAACGGGAGGATAACAATGTCTTTGGTGCAGATGGATCGCCAGCCAGAGCTGATGCAGATTGAGAGAGAAGATGGACAGGTCAAAATGCAGTTGATGACGTATGTCGGAGATGCTACGAATAATGACGATGATTCTGAGGCTTCGACATCGGCATCTACATATCAACAGGTGGTGGAGACGACCAGTGAGGAGGAGGAATTAGCGACTGACAAGTGGGACAGCGGCGGCAAGCCGCAAAAGAAATGCTTGGCACTAGCTGCCTAAGATAATGAGTTAGAGCTTGGAGACACTGGTTTAGGGTTAGTGTGGCATTTTATGAATTATGAGTTATGCTGACAGAATTTGATAGTGGGATAAAACATTTTGTTAGAACTTATAATTATAGTCCGGGTCCTTGCATTTGGGTGCTATTAATATATTTTTGGAAATAAAGGCATTTATTTGAGAAAAATATATATACTATGAATTTTTTTTTTTTTCAGCTAAGAGCATATGATAAAGATGATGAATAATCAAAGTGAGCAAACTAAAATTGACAATAATAAAAAAAAAAAGTGTACAATGCTTCCTAATTCTGAAAACAAAATCACTAAATTAATGCAATGTATATATATCACTTTTTGCACAGAATGTAAGAGACTATGATCATTGACTATATTTTCATGAGGATCAACGCGGTACAAATTAATGCACAATAATTGTCCACATAAGTAATTTGTTTTTGCAAATCAAGTATCTATCAAATTTGAGTAAAAACATGGCAATGTTATACAAACATACATATAAAATTTCGACATAAATCATGTTTATATTGACAATTAATATTTAAGTGTATGAAGGGGCTATCTTCTTGGAGGATTAAATCCTTCTTGTAAGAATGGTTCATGTTTACTTCAAACATCAAAGTTAAGGTAAGCGTTTACAGCAATACTTAGATGCATATTTCTGTGATTTTGTAAAAGGCTTCTTATTGATACCAACTTAATTAATTAATTTAATTTGAATAAAAGCGTCCCAAAGACTAGCTAGTATTAATAATTTCTTGGCAATTATCTATTGTAACAATCTTGAGAATCTATAAAAAAAAAGAGCTTTGATTTGAAATGCAACATTATTCAAATGCACCATGATTTTGTGCTCCAATATGCTCCACATCCTTTATCTCCGTTTTCAAAGTCTGAACAGTCGATCCGAACCGCTCAACATGATCTTCATAATATATGCTTGGAGATCAAATTTTATATTTTTTAGAATTCTTTTACTATTTTTGTAGATAGGTACAAAATCATTGTTTTAAAGAGATTCTAGACCATCCAAAAATGAGATATTGTACCTATGTAAAAAATTAGTAAACAAATTCTAAAAAATATAAAATTTGGTCTCCAAGAATATTTTATTATGAAGATCATGTTGAGTGGTTCAGATCAACTGTTCGGACTTTGAAAACGGAGATAAAGAATGTGGAGCATATTAAAGCACAAAATCATGATGCATTTGAACCCTCCTCTATATATAATGCCTATGTATATCATGTATGCAAAAAATGATAAGATTTAGTTTTTGTTTCGGTGTATATCAAGTGACATAAAATTTAGCTATCTAAAATTAGTTGTCCTTAATACAACATTAAAAAAATTTAAAATACAAAAAAAATTGTTCGTCATATATGACATAGTGAAAATGAATTATTCGGATTCGGCTCGATGGGTCAAAAGTTTGTGATTTGGGAATAATTCGGGAATGATTCGGTACCACAAGGAAGAAAAAAAATCTAAAAAAATCATGTTTTATTCAGTGTTCAGTTCAGAAACATAAAAAAAAACATTTCATTCACGAATAAAATGCGTACCTTGTTACTACGTCTATATATCCAACAACATACGATATATATTTACTTTTTTATTTTCAACTTTTTTTTTGAATTAGTTTAAAATAATATTGTCAAAATCATCAAAATAAACATTATTAAGTGATCCCTCCCTTAAATTATATACCTCACTTGATGAAACAGTACTAATAGATAAAATTATACTCTTCATAAGAATTAATGCAATAAAAGCCCTTTTCGAGTTCATTAATGAAGCTATGTATGCATGATGTTGTAGTATGTAGAAAGGTTGGATCAACTCATTCTTTCTCCATAATTTTATGATTAAATGTCGTCATATTTCTATAAATTATTGTGGTTGCGTACCCTAAATGGTCCCTAATAATTACTATTGATATTGTTATATGTGACCTCTATAGTGTTATATAAGAGCTTTAATAATAGAATTTACAATAGAGCACATAGTGAGTTCCTTAGTTATATTTAACTTATAATTAAACTAATTAAATCAAGCTAGAATTAAAACAACATTTGGTATAAGAGACTTAATTTTAGAAAAATATAGTTAACTTGTAAAATTTGAACCGAGCTAGCTACCTAAATAATACTGTCCAATTGAATTAGATCACATTAGAGAATCTCAAGTCGAGAGCAAATTAAGCAGGAATAAAAAAGTTGGGTTCGATTCAATGAGTAGCTAGCAAGGTCTAACTTCCAAGACTTATTTGAAAAATAAAAGGGGATTTAAATAATTGCACGGAAATCCTATTGAATTTTATTAGAAATAGAAGAAATGCGGACTGTTATCCGTATTATTAACATAAATAAATTATCCAAAAATTAATAGTTAAAATGATTTTGATTCATTATTTTATATATTATACGGCATGAATAGAGAAATTTACTGATGAGTGGAATGGAATATATCTCCATTCTTATATTAAGCAAGTGGATGTTCTGATCTGTCAACATATGTGCATGATTAAAAGATGAAATTTTGAATTGAATATCAGCTCTCCAATACATCTTTTTTTACGAGTAGAAATCTAAATTTATTTAGATACGTACCCGCCACACGTACTGCACACGATTTAGTTAGAATAAAAATTGAATAGAATTAGATGGGCGGTGCTGCAATGGAAAAACTATTGATGTCTTACTTCTTTTTTGTGATTTCCCTGATCCTTCCTTCCATTTTCTTTCTCCAAAAACGAATTTGCTAGCTAAGAAAATGGAACATATATGTATATATATGTGTGTGTGTGTGTGTGAGATGGGCTATGGTGAGTTGCGAATTAAGGATCTTATTTTACTTCACGCTCATATCTCCGTTTCAAAGACCAAATATTCGATCTGAACCACTCAACAAGATATCCATATTGAAATGTGCATGGAGACCAAATTTACATTTTTTGGAAATTGTTTACTATTTTTTTTTAAATATTTCAAAATCACTGTTTTTTATGGTCCGGAACCATTAAAAAACAGCGGTTTTCTAACTATCTAAAAACATAGTAAAAAATTTCTAAAAAATGTAAAATTTGGTCTCCAAAATATTTCAATATGGATATCTTGTTGAGCGGATCGGATCGACTGTTTGATCTTTGAAAACAGAAATATGAGCGTGAATTAAAACAATATCCTTACTTCGCAATTCACTATAGCCCATCTCTCTCTCTCTCTCTATATATATATATATATATATATATATATATAGAGAGAGAGAGAGAGAGAGAGAGAGGAGGGATCCAATTACACCATTTTATGGTAACACATCTTGACACTATATTTTTATAAGTCATTTTTGCTATTTCAAAATCCAAACAGTCAATCCAAACAATTCAACATGATCTCCATATTAAAATGTGCTTAGAGACCAAATTTACATTTTTTGGAATTTGTTTACTATTTATTTAGAAATTTTGAAAATCGTTGTTTTTCAATGGTCCAGAATTGTCTGAAAACAACAATTTTGTACACATATTAATAAATACTAAAAAAATTTCAAAAAATGTAAAATTTAGTCTCCAAGCACATTTCATATGGAGATCATGTTGAACGGTTCGGATCAATTGTTTGGACTTTGAAATCTCAAAAATAACTTATAAACATATGATGTCAAAATGTGTCAGCATAAAATTTGGTCTCCAAGCACATTTTAATATAGAAATCACATCTAACGGTTTGGACCGACCGTTTGAACTTTGAAAATTAGAAAATCAATTAGTTGCACCACGGCTCCGGAACAAAGTTTTGATATTAGCCAAATGATCACATCATTAACCACCTTTTGTTGGGTATTATTCTTTGGTCTAATTTAAATCACATCTTAAAATTCACATCTAACGGTCTCATTCAAAAAAAAATCTAAGAAATATAACTGATTTTTTTAACAAAATTTAAATATGTAAATCACATCATGTAAATCCATTCGGCCAACCAAAATTTTAAAATTAAAATATGAAAGCGTAGCATCGTTGCACAGGTGCTAACATGCATAGCACGTAGTTAAGAGTAGTGTTGTAAATAATTGTATGTGCTCGTCAGACGGACATGATACTGTCAAGCGATTAATCAAAAATAATCGGTCGTAATTAGAAAAAAAATTGTCGGATTAATTGAGAAATTCCTTAACATTATCGGTCTAAACGAACTTTTTTTACAACATTAGTTAAGAGTGTAGGTCATCCTCCCCGGTACGGTAAAATCTTTTAGAATGAGTTGACCCGGAACGGAACGTTTTTTTAACTTCGCACGAATCTCAAAACCCAAATAATATTGCCGTGCGCTTGCCCGAATTTCAAAGCAGCTGAAAGTGAATCTCAAACAGTGAAGTGAAGAGAATCTCTTACACATATAGCATTCCCTAGTGGGCGAATCTGCCTTTTTTAGGATGCACTCCCAAAACTGTTGGTTCAAACTCCAGTACGAATTTGTATCCTCCGCGTGGGGCCTGTGAATCTTACATCATAGCTAACTCTAGTCCAAACTGCTCATACATGTTAAGGCCCTGTTCGGCGCCCTGCTAAGGAATAGGAATCAAAAATTTTGAACTACTTTTTACTGTTCACCGTGGAAAAAAAAAATTCACTCAAGAGGTAATTTTTTTTTCCCACGGCAACAGTGCCATTGCTGAACGGACCCTAAGTTGTTAACGCTGACCTTGTTGAATTCCTTCCTATGATCCTATGTGTGTCTACTATACTACTAGAAAATTAACCACCTCCTCAATCCACATATCCATTCGGACTCGAATCAAACCCATGATTAATGATAAGAAAAGCCGGAGGGCTCCTATTATGTTTTGAATTCACATCCTCCTCTCCGGTACCGTCTCTCCGGTACAGTAATATATAGGAAATCTTTTATAATTATTGGATCTGAACCGTTTTTTTTAACTTGGCACGAATCTCAAAGCCCAATAATACTGCCCCCGTGTTAGTCCGAATCTCAAAGCGACTGAGAGTTAATCTCAAACCGTAAAGTGAAGGGAATCTTTTACACATATTGGAGAGGATACTTGTTCTTATGTTTTGGTGGGATTAAGAATTTGTAAACAAGTGTTCGTACTTTCAGAAAACTATATATTTGTACCAATTGATACTACAACAATTAAACTTGTTGAGATACTGAACTTACCAGCCTCAAAGAGCAAACCAAGAATTTAAAAAAGGCATAAATACAGGTATTCTACTGTACATTGTTATGACATGGGTAAACACCATGGAATATACAATTTATGTTTGGTCTTTTCAATGTTATACAGTATTTACACATCAACTTTATATACAACTCCAGTAAATGCACAAAATGGAATTTAGCAATTATCATCCAATTAGATTTCTACATACATACAGGGCTCTTCCACTAATCCATCTTATTCAAATCTCGCTGAAGAGAACTTGAACGCTATATTGTGGCTGAAGTGTCATCAACAACATCGGGGCATGCAGGTAAGAAGGTGAGACCTTAAACTCAAACCTCTGCAATACCATCGCAAGCGCCATCTTTGCCTCCACAATTGCGAGGTTCTGTGTTGGCAACACAGATAGCAGGCCCCACACCGTAAGGGAGGTACGCGCGTAGGTACGTGGTGGCTAGTGCCTTCTGCAAATCGTTCTGGGTTGAATTTGTGTGCATTTGGGCCCCATATTTCAGTGTCATGGTGAATGTATATGAGAGCGAATTGCAATTGGGTGTTCTTGCGGATATCGGATTTGCCTAGCTTGGTGTCTTTGGTGGCTAGTCGATTGATGAAAACTGCCGGAGGGTAGAGACGGAGAGTTTCTTTCAAAATCTAGCTTACCTATATATATTAAAAAAAAAAGTAAGAGGATAATGATACATTCATCTTTGAGTGAGGCTACGGTACTATGCATAGTGCGGATTGGATCCGTGCGACGGCTCAATATTTGAGTTTTCAAAATTCTAACGGTCGATCCAAATCATTCGACATGATTATAAAATGAATATGTACTTGCAAACCAAATTTTACATTTTTTTCGATTTTTTTTACTATTTTTTTAGATAGGTAGAAAATCACTGTTTTTGGATGGTCCAGAATTTTCAGATCAAGTGATTTTCTACCAATCTAAAAAAATAGTAAAAAAATTCCAAAAAATATAAAATTTGGTCTGTACAATTCGAAAAAATGTAAAATTCAGATCAAGTGAGGGCAATGATGCAAGTTTGTACAAGAAATATGTCCGTAACAAACAAAAAAGAAGAAAAATAGAACACTGCTATGTTTTGACTATATACATGAGGTCCCTTATTAATCAGTTCCTTTAATAACTAATAAAAGTTATATACTTTAATTATAAGAACTTACAATTTTCAAATTGACCAAACCATCTGCACTAGGGTACCAATCCTTAGGGGTGTTCATTGGGTCCGGTTTAGTCGGTTTTGAACCGAACCGAATTAGTTTAGACCAAACGGTTAGGTTTGTTCGGTTTAATAGTTCGGTTCGGTTTGCTTTTTAAAATCGAATTATAATTTCGGTTCGGTTCGGTTTGAAAATTTTCAAAACCGAAATAACCGAACCGACCAAACTTTTATATATTATGAATTTGGTCCTGACCGTCCCAGTTTATGTTTTGTGTATGTTGATTTATGTTTGCTTTATTATTTAAATTTTTTTATTAAGTCCTTATATACATAGTTCTGTCTACTATATGCCAGTGACCCTCCACATACCAATAGGTGTATGATTTCATTGCATCCCGGTGTGAATGGGATAATGCATGTAAGTATATGTAACACTTCGGCTAACGAGACCTAGCAGTGGTTCAAAGACTAGAGTTAGAACCCAGGGGGCTTCCTTGGCAGGATAGCGTAGATTGAAAATTTAGATTTTACTAGTAGATACTTAATTTAGGTAGGGTCTTTGGGATAATTAATTGAGAGGTAGAATAGAATATGAACAATTAGGTTTGTGTGAGAAAGTTAATTGCATACTTACAATACTCTGAATTATTAGCCCAAAAGCCGATCGCAAGATCGAAAAACCTTTCAAATCACGTATACAGAAATCCAGCACGCCCTGCGAGATAATGATAGTGCCACATGCGGGGTAGCTGTGGGGCAATTCTAATTTAGGAAGATGTCAGAAATATATATTTTGTATAATTTAGAAGGAGAAAACATGAACCCTAGAGAATCTCTATTTAATTATTTAACCCAAACCTTAGCACAATTAGCGCCACCGCCTACAACTTTAGGGTATTGAACCCAACAAACTATTTTCAAAACTATTTCTAACTGTTTTCCAACCAACCCCTCGACCTAATATAGTGAAAATTGTTAATTATCTAATACACTATCCATGTGAATCGACACCCGAATTATACTACACGGTAGGATCATGCGCTTGTGATCTGAACATAAGTAGAAATTAGGGTTACAAGGTATATTAATTTATACTAAAAGTAGTAGTACCATTTTGGTTCATCAGTAGTGAAACCATTCAATACAGAAAGATAGGAGAAGGAACACAAGGAGTTCCAAAATCCTTAACACACAACCAAAACAATTGTCTATTGAGCAAAAGAAAGCTATGAGTTTATGTTTCAAATGCAATGAGAAGTACCATTATGGTCACAAGTGTGTTGGTAAGGGTTTTCTACTATGAAGAAGTTGGGGATGAAGATGAGATAATTAGAAGAGATAGTAGATGAACAGCAAGGACATGAAGTGACAAATCAGGCCACCATTAGTGTGTGTATCAATAATGCTAAGGTTAAAACTGATACACCTAGATTCAAATGGCAAATAGGTCATATTCCCATTTGTGCTCTTGTTGACAGTGAGAGTACTCACTCTTTTGTCAGTCCAATTGTAGTTCAAGCTCTAAACCTTAAAGGAAAACCAACCACTCCCCTTTCCTTTAGAGTAGCTAATGGACGTAAGATATTTTCTACTATGCTTTGTACTGGTGTGTGATCACTCAAAAGAGAGCAATGTTTCTTTTAATATTTATAAACTCGTAAATGCTATCGGTTCGGACTGCAAGCGCACAATCCTTATCGAGTAGTATATGCGAGGTCGATCCACAGGGAATATTGGTTCAATGCTTTGAGCGATCGAATCACAACCTTTCGAAAGGCTAGACGAAATCTGAAATTTGAGAGATGTTTGTTGATCAATGTAAATTAGGAAACAGTTAAAAGTAATTAAAGTAAAGATAGAGATGAGAATTCCTAGGGTTTTGGCACACCATTGCTACTCAATCCGTCTTGACAATATATTCCTGTTGCGTCTGATTTTCTGTTGTTATTTTATGAAAGATAACTACAAAGGTCACTGTGATTTATGTTACGCCAGAATGACAGATCTTTCATCGAGACTCTACTCAGGACAATGCGATTTACCTTACGCAACTATCGGGTCTCTTATCTCCCAAATTACTACACAGATCACTGCGATTTACCTTACGCAAATGATGGAATTTGGTCATGCGTTTTGTTGCTCTGGTTTATGGTTTCCCCGCGAAGGTTTTCTTCACATAAACCTAATAGATCTCAACGAGGCTAACTCATCCAAATAGTTTAAAGAGTTATTAAAGCACTGTCACTACCCTAATGAACTCAAACTAGATCATTGAAATTAGATGAAGAGATAATAAATCACAAAAGCATATTCGATACAACAACAAGAAACCATAATCAACAGAAATATATATATCAAAACATCAAGAGTAACAAGGTTTACTGCCTAGCCCTAAGAAAAGGAACTTAGCCGCGGAACGGCATGGTTACAATCACTCCTCTCTTCTCTCTTTAATCAAATCTAACCCCTAAGTACAAAGTGTTGGGTTTTGAGGCTACCCAAAGCCATTAATTAACTTTTAGGCTCAAGCTGCGGAAAGACCGTAAAATAAAAATTTTACTTCTAACTCAAGCCAAAAGGATTGAAGTGGTATGTCGGATAATCTACCGAGAGTTACATACCTGTTCAATCCGTTTCTTAGATTAAAAACCGTAAGTAAAACTTTACTCATTCAGATCATAGATTAAGTAGTATGTCGGATAATAACCGAGAGTTACATACCAGATTAATCCTTTATAGACCTAAAGTAGTAAAACCGTATTTACTCGTATTTTAATCCTTTAAGGATCTATTCCCGTAATTGATTTCTAAAAGTTAAATCTATTTACCAAGTAGATAAATTTTATATAACATTTATACCTTGTTTCCAAATTACAATTGGAATGCAGACCGAGCGAGAAGACCAGATCTGAGCAATGTCTTCTTTCAGAGCAATGACTTCTCTCGGAGCACCAAACATATGGTGCCTCTATAGGTTATCCACCAGGACTAACCAGAGAGCGATTTATTTCTTTTGCCAGAAATACTGTAAACCGCGGTATTACGCAAAAACACTATTCACGAGAAAAAGACGAAATAGCAGAATTCCCGACCGGCAGTTATTCTGATTTTACTAAAAGGCAAAACAGAAATATCGTGACTTTCGGGAAAACACTATTCACCAAAATCCCGTAAACACTATTCAACAACTCGAAAGATAATACGTAACTGTTACGTATAACTTTCGTTTAAACCGCAACACTATTTGGGAGAGAAAACGAGAAAGAGAACGATAACCGAGCCAATTCGAATCGAACTCAGACTTTTCGAACTTTTCAACTTATGAATTCTCTTACCCCTACCCCTCTATTTATAGGGTTAGGGAGGTGCTTGTAAGCTGCTTGCAGCAGAGGTGCTTAGCTGCAAGCTGCTTACAAGGACGTGCTTGTAAGCTGCTTGCAGCAGAGGTGCTTAGCTGCAAGCTGCTTACAAGGACGTGCTTGCAGCAAAGGTGCTTAGCTGGATAGGATTGATGACATGTCATGCAGATAAGGACGAATCTGAAAAGACCAGAATGCCCTCGCTCCGAACACAATTAATATCCGTATAATTATTCTGAATAATTATATTTCTTGCGGTTGTTGATTTCGGTAATTTATACAACGTGTCCTGCACGTTTATAAACTAACCGGTTAACTTTTATACAACGTGTCATACACGTTTATAAATTAACCAATGTTTTTGCTTGTCATTTTACATGACATTTATAATTAATTATATCAAGTATAATTAATTATAAACCATCTTATTATTGATCATAATCAATTTATAATCAATCAATAAGATTCTCCGATTAACTCCTATTGGTGTGACCCGATAGGATCTGTGTTATGTTGGTAAATAGAATTAAAACCGTTTTAACTTCTATAATCATGAGAGGCATCTGGCAAAACGCATCATGACCATCCAATTACACAGATGATGATGTACAGTACAATATCACGATCCAGTAAACTATTTTACTTGTGTTTAATTCTTTTGTCTCATAGCTGTCAGATTAATTTCAAGGTAGGTTTGTGTCATCCTTGTAAATTAATCTTTTCTTGATCTTGAGCAGATTATCAAATATGATTACTCTTGTATTCATACTGCTAGCAGATATTCTTACTCTATCAAGGGGCCCAGTGACACTATAACTCGTATAATAAATACGAGGGACAATAGTACTTTTGGTAGACCATCACTACCTCAGCTAAGTTATGTATACCGAAGAGCTACCGTTATAGCTACTTTTTACAGATAGCGTTAGGTAACAATAACACATACACATCTCTTAGTTAGGAAAGATGAATACCTCATACTGTAGAACTTAACACTGAATGAAAGCATTAATGACACGAACACAATTCCGTATAATGTTTCATTCGGGGTCTGTCAAATACCATGTTCCTAGAACATGTATCTATGTGATTAAAATGACAACTCTGTGTCTATGGTCTGTAAAACTTGACCATCTTTTAATCCACATACTAACCTTATAGCGGTAATTAGTGTTCCTGCTAATTACCTCGGTCAGTGACTTTTTAGAGTATTATCATCTATATTATGAAGTTTCACAATTCCAGTCATTAACTCGAAATGATTCATAAATTCAATAATACTCAAGGAAACAAAATGACATTTTATTAATCATTCAACTCATGAACAAAGCTTTATAAATTAAATTATCGTATTATTGACTTCTAGATTATTACTTACTAACAATCTCCCACTTAAGCTAGAAGCCAATCATCATTGGCTCTACTTTATACAAAGCTCTATATTCTAAAAGATCTCGTAGATCTAAAGAAAATCTTACAGCCAATCTTCTATGTGTTCCAGACCCATAGAAGCTGTATGCATCCGGTGCATGGCTTGAGTTAGAGTTTTGTGAGTGGATCAGCTGTGTTGCTGACTGTGTCAATTTTACAAATCTTTACTTTAGGTGATAACGTTATAGAACACGTTTGGATCTCGAGTGCGATCTCGGTTCCTTGACCTGAGCTATAGCTCTATTGTTGTCTCAATAGAGGTCCACAGGGCTTTGAACACTTGGAACCACTCATAGTTCGCTAAGGAACTACTTGATCCAGAAACTATCTATAGGTGCTTCGAAAGCAGCTATATATTTAGCTTCGGTGTAAACATTTACAGCGAGACTAAGATTAGCCTGATATTTGCTCGTCACACTCAAAGCGTACGAGTCATCAGGGCGAGTGCACAACATGGCATACATGATAGAGCCAATAGCCGAAGCGTATGGCACTCTATTCATTTCGCTTTGCTCATCAGTTATCGAAAGATACTGAGTCTTGCTAAGCTGTACATCATGACTCATTGGCAGGAATCCTTTCTTAGAATCCTGCATGCTGAACCGATTTCAGCATTTTGTCAATGTGTGTGCTTTGGCTCAATCTATGAGTCAAATTAATCTATCTCGGTAGATCTGTATGTCTAGTATATAGACATTCTTGCCCAAGTCCTTTTATTGAAGACTTGACTAATTGTTTTAGTGGAATATCGTTACTGATTTGAAGTATGTCATCTACATATAAGTTTTTAGAAAAGCAATTGCACTCCCACTAGCCTTACTGTACACTTATGGTTCTTATTTGCATTTGATGAAGTCAAACATTTTTGACTACTTCGTCAAACCAAGGAATCCAACTCCGTGATGCTAGCTTCAATCCATAAATGGATTCAAGAAGCTTGCACACCTTCCCAGCATTCCTTGGATCTTCAAAACCTGAAGGCTGTATCATGTACAGGTCTTCTTCTAATTTTCATTTAAGAAAGTGGTTTTGACATCCATTTGCCATATTTCATAATCATGAAATGCGGCAATTGCTAGGAGTATCCGAATTGACTTAAACATAGCCACGGGCGGAAAAATTTCATCATAATCAATTCCCGAGAATTGGTTTGAAATCTTTCGCTACCAGCCGTGCTTTGTATATAATCATATTACTATCCATGTCTGTTTTTCTTTTGAAAATCCACTTGTTAGCTATGGGTTTTATCCCATCAAGTGGAACAACTAGGTTCCAGACCGTATTGTCATACATGGATTGTATTTCAGATCTCATGGCCTCCAGCCATTTATCGGAGTTGGGCCTATCCATTGCTTCCGCATAGGTCAGAGGAAATTCAGTGTCAAACACTGAGACCTCGTGCAGTCCCATGTACCTCTTGGGTGCATGGACTGTCCTTACTGACCTCCGTAGCACTTGTTCTTCTGGCTGTTTTGAACTTGATCCGCAACAATGTGCGGGTTCAGTTCTATTTCAACTTGAGTCGAAGTATCTGAGCTCGGGACTAGAACCTCTTCCACAGCTACTTGTGGATTTGGTTCTTCCAGATGCTCATCAGCCGAAGCATCAAGTGGTGGGTTTATCTGATCTGTATTAGATATTATATTGTGTGATGTATCTTGAATTTCTTCAAGTATTACATTACTCCCACTACTTCCTTTTACGAGAAACTCGTTCTCCAAAAGTATACCATGACGAGCAACAACTATGGTGTTCTCAGATTGGTATAGAAGTAATATCCTTTCGTTTCCTTAGGATATTCTACGAAAAAGCTCTTGTCAGATTTGAGACCAAGTTTGTCAGACGTCAGGCGTTTGACAAATACTTCGCAACCCCAGATTTTAAGATAAGACATATTTGGGAGTTTCCCAAACCATAACTCGTATGGAGTCTTTTCAACTGACTTGGATGGAACCATATTTATCGTTAGTGCGACAGTTTCTAGTGCGAGTCCCCAAAATAATTTGGGAAGGGTGGCGTTATTCATCATGGAACGAACCTTGTCCAGCAGGGTTCGACTCCTTCTCTCAGACAACATCGTTCTATTACGGTGTTTCTGGAGGTGTGAGCTGTGAGACTATCTCACATTCTTTTAAGTACGTTTTTAAACTTAAAACTTAAATACTCGCCTCTATGGTCAGACCGTAAGGCCTTAATATGACCAAGGCTGTCATGTCACATGTAAGTCATACTTTCATGAGACTTTTGAGTTTGTTTGTTATTGATGTTAATCACGGGTTTATTTATTTCTAGTTCTCAGGACACGTAAAGGGGTTCGTTGGAAAGACCACCGAAAGTTCCTTTTCCAGTCTTTCCTTGCTAGAACCTTTTTCTATGTCCTGATTACTAGCCCGCTAGGCAAATACAATTCTATACTACCGACTGTAATGGCTGCAACGTGTGCTCCGCTTCCAACTCGGAGCTGTATTTCCTTATTGCGTAATTTTCTCTTATTTCTTAGTGCGTGCATATTTGAACGAATATGAGCACATGATCCAGTATCCAGTACTGAATCATTTAAGAGAAGTCGTAATATTAACTTCAATAACATTGATCCCAGAGACTGAAGCTTCTGGTACATTCCCAGATTTCAGATCTGCTAGATTCTTCGGGCAGTTTCTCTTACAGTGACTTTTGCTATTTGCAATAATAGCAGTCAAAGTTAGCAGAAACATTTATCTTGGGAGTGTTTGTTACAGGAACAAATATCCCTTTGCCTTTGTACTTAATAGCCGTTTTCTTCTTTGCTTTATTAATTTTCCTCCCACCTTCTTGGATTATGAGGACACGAGATCTATTCTCGATGTTACCTTCATTAATCCTCAACATCCCTTTCAGCTCCTGCAAACTCTTATCCATCCCTTGCATTTGGCAGTTCATGATGAACTCCGAATAGCTAGGAGGGAGAGAGTTCAGGATAACGTCCGTGACTAACTCGTGGCTCAACGAATAGCTAAGCTTCTCCAGTTGCTCAGCATCGCTTGTCAAACGAAGCGTGTGAGTACTGACAGAGCTGCTCTCAGCCATTTTAGGACTGTCAGGGACCGGTGTATTCAGAACATATTCTATTTTTCTCATGTTTGTTTTTGAACTGTAGTCAAAATACGGAACGTAATAAGAAAGACGTTTCTTTAATCATGTTCTACCTTTGTAAAGATTTTAGCTTTGTTCATGTAATGTTTTATACAATGATAAAACCTCCCACTGCAAATTTGTTCTATACCCATTTTGCAGTAGGACCAAGATCCCTATTTTCACTAAGAACCAAGGCAGTGTATGCATATCATGGTCATAGTTATCTTAGGTAAGCAACTCTTTGCTAATCATATCTCTATATGACTCTTGGTTTCGTTAAACATCGTATGTTTAACCGAAACTCTGCCCCGAGCCCAAAACTGTTTTGGAAATCATCGATAAGTAACCTCACTCTATTTGGTCATGATATGTCTGACATATCCCTCGACCACCAAAGGTAAAAGGTGATGCCTACTGAGTAGTGGACCCATCAACCAATGAACAATGGTGTGAGGAGGATAGAGTAGGTAGGGCATACTACTTAATTAGATGGGTTTGTGATTTATGCTTAAGTTTGTAAGCATTCTTTAAAAGAGGTTTGCCAAAAAGACGACCAAAAGGTTCGTGTCTGCCTTTCTTTGACAGAACCTTCTTTCACATGCTTAGCCTTATAAGCAGTCAGTTTGTAAAGCTGACTTTAGATACCGTCTATCTTGTAGAGGTAGTTTTTCTTTTACAGTTTCTTTATAAAGCGATAAATCTAATCTACTCGTTTTATATGAAAGTAGTAAATCTGATTTACTTATATACGTGACCTAGTTACGTATATTATTATCAGTTCGTAATGTTGACCTTGGTCAGTATTACGGACATGTGAAAGTTGCTTTGTTAGAAAAATACCGAATGTGATCCCATTCCTATCTTCCTCAAAGACCTCTTCCATATGATTCAATAAGCAGTCATGGGAAGGAAGTCAGAAAGAAACAATACCAAATGTGATCCTACATTCATATTTTTCTAAATACATCTTTTGTCAGAAAAATTACCGAATGTGATTCCATTCCTATCTTCCTCATAGACCTCTTCCATATGCTTCAGTAAGCAGTCGTGGGAAGGAAGTCAGAGAGAAAGCATACCGAATGTAGTCACATTCATATCTTTCTTTTAAAAACCTTTTTCATTTGCTTAGCTTAGTAAGCAGTCAGTTCTTGAAACTGATTATAGACCGTCTTACGGACACGTGAAAGTTGTCTGCCAGAAAGACCAACTGAGGGTGTCCACCTCCAGTCTTTCTTTGACATCACATTCTTTCACAGTTCCTTGAAAGCGATAAATCTAATTTATGCATTTGCTTAACTAGTAAGCTGTCAGTTCTTTTAACTGACCATAGCAACTATCCTATCTTATAGGAATAGTTATGCGGCTATGACAAGGCGTTAAATCTAATTTAGGCATTTCATATTAAAGCAGTAAATCCAGTTTACTTATATACGTGACCGAGTCAGGTATATTTCTATCAGTTCCAATTCTTTATTTTGCAGCTATGCTTTTTTTCTTTATTTATACCGTAATAAGCATATAAACAGTTTATATGTTTAAAACACAGTTTATTCTTTTCAGTACGTAAAGCAATTTGGTAACGTGACAAAGTTCCTTTTGGGCCAGCCATTAGGACATGTAAAAGGGGCTCCCAGGAAAGATAGAGAGTCACAAGGACTACTTAAGTACTTTCTTTCCTAGACAGAACCATCTCCTTTACGGTGTGGAAATGACAGCTCTTACTCAGGTACTTTATTGCTTCATCACATTCTTAGATATACTTTACATAACTGAAGGTTTTCGAAAAAGCGAAAAGGTAACATTTTGCCATGCTTTGAAAACGTAAAGCAATTTAGTAACGTGACAAAGTTTCCTTTGGGCCAGTTGTCAGGACACGTAAAAAGAAGGGGTTACGTCGGAAAGCCAAACGAAAGTTCCTTTTCCAGTCTTTCCCTTGACATAACCTTATCTTTTACGTGTGGAGATCAACAGTTCTTACTTGGATACTTTATTGCTTCATCACATTCTTAGATGAACTTTAGCGTAATCAAAAGTTTTCGAAAAGAAAGCGTAAAATCCTATTTTACCTTTCTCGGTCGGAAAACCGACCCAAGAAATGTAAAAACTTACATTTCATAAGAACATGTAAAGAAAGCTTTTAAATCTAATTTAAAACTTTCTCGGTCGGAAAACCGAACCAAGAAAATCCAGTTCTATTCGGTTTGGACCTAAGCTGCAAATCTAAGAATTAAACCGATACGCGGTATAAGTTATAACTTTTAGAAAATCAATTCAACAGGAAAAGCTGGCTCTGATACCACTGTTGGGTTTTGAGGCTACCCAAAGCCATTAATTAACTTTTAGGCTCAAGCTGCGGAAAGACCGTAAAATAAAAATTTTACTTCTAACTCAAGCCAAAAGGATTGAAGTGGTATGTCGGATAATCTATCGAGAGTTACATACCTGTTCAATCCGTTTCTTAGATTAAAAACCGTAAGTAAAACTTTACTCATTCAGATCATAGATTAAGTAGTATGTCGGATAATAACCGAGAGTTACATACCAGATTAATCCTTTATAGACCTAAAGTAGTAAAACCGTATTTACTCGTATTTTAATCCTTTAAGGATCTATTCCCGTAATTGATTTCTAAAAGTTAAATCTATTTACCAAGTAAATAAATTTTATATAACATTTATACCTTGTTTCCAAATTACAATTGGAATGCAGACCGAGCGAGAAGACCGGATCTGAGCAATGTCTTCTTTCGGAGCAATGACTTCTCTCGGAGCACCAAACATATGGTTCCTCTATAGGTTATCCACCAGGACTAACCAGAGAGCGATTTATTTCTTTTTCCAGAAATACTGTAAACTGCAGTATTACGCAAAAACACTATTCATGAGAAAAAGACGAAATAGCAGAATTCCCGACCGGCAGTTATTCTGATTTTACTAAAAGGCAAAACAGAAATATCGTGACTTTCGGGAAAACACTATTCACCAAAATCCCGTAAACACTATTCAACAACTCGAAAGATAATACGTAACTGTTACGTATAACTTTCGTTTAAACAGCAACACTATTTGGGAGAGAAAACGAGAAAGAGAACGATAACAGAGCCAATTCGAATCGAACTCAGACTTTTCGAACTTTTCAACTTATGAATTCTCTTACCCCTACCCCTCTATTTATAGGGTTAGGGAGGTGCTTATAAGCTGCTTGCAGCAGAGGTGCTTAGCTGCAAGCTGCTTACAAGGACGTGCTTGTAAGCTGCTTGCAGCAGAGGTGCTTAGCTGCAAGCTGCTTACAAGGACGTGCTTGCAGCAAAGGTGCTTAGCTGGATAGGATTGATGACATGTCATGCGGATAAGGACGAATCTGAAAAGACCAGAATGCCCTCGCTCCGAACACAATTAATATCCGTATAATTATTCTGAATAATTATATTTCTTGCGGTTGTTGATTTCGGTAATTTATACAACGTGTCCTGCACGTTTATAAACTAACCGGTTAACTTTTATACAACGTGTCATACACGTTTATAAATTAACCAATGTTTTTGCTTGTCATTTTACATGACATTTATAATTAATTATATCAAGTATAATTAATTATAAACCATCTTATTATTGATCATAATCAATTTATAATCAATCAATAAGATTCTCCGATTAACTCCTATTGGTGTGACCCGATAGGATCTGTGTTATGTTGGTAAATAGAATTAAAACCGTTTTAACTTCTATAATCATGAGAGGCATCTGGCAAAACGCATCATGACCATCCAATTACACAGATGATGATGTACAGTACAATATCACGATCCAGTAAACTATTTTACTTGTGTTTAATTCTTTTGTCTCATAGCTGTCAGATTAATTTCAAGGTAGGTTTGTGTCATCCTTGTAAATTAATCTTTTCTTGATCTTGAGCAGATTATCAAATATGATTACTCTTGTATTCATACTGCTAGCAGATATTCTTACTCTATCAAGGGGCCCAGTGACACTATAACTCGTATAATAAATACGAGGGACAATAGTACTTTTGGTAGACCATCACTACCTCAGCTAAGTTATGTATACCGAAGAGCTACCGTTATAGCTACTTTTTACAGATAGCGTTAGGTAACAATCACACATACACATCTCTTAGTTAGGAAAGATGAATACCTCATACTGTAGAACTTAACACTGAATGAAAGCATTAATGACACGAACACAATTCCGTATAATGTTTCATTCGGGGTCTGTCAAATACCATGTTCCTAGAACATGTATCTATGTGATTAAAATGACAACTCTGTGTCTATGGTCTGTAAAACTTGACCATCTTTTAATCCACATACTAACCTTATAGCGGTAATTAGTGTTCCTGCTAATTACCTCGGTCAGTGACTTTTTAGAGTATTATCATCTATATTATGAAGTTTCACAATTCCAGTCATTAACTCGAAATGATTCATAAATTCAATAATACTCAAGGAAACAAAATGACATTTTATTAATCATTCAACTCATGAACAAAGCTTTATAAATTAAATTATCGTATTATTGACTTCTAGATTATTACTTACTAACACAAAGATACCAATTCTATCTGCCCAGGGGCCTTATATAGGAGTGTAGGGACGTGTAGAGGTTGATTGGAGGCTAAGAAATCATCTGGAAACAGCTGTCGGCAGTTATTTCCCAAGAGACGCCTTCGGATACGGACCGTATTGGGTAATACGGTCCGTAATGAGATCTTGGCGGTTATGGTTGTAACTTCCTGCGCTATTTCTGAGTCGTGCTATGTCTGGTCCGTATAACCAATACGGACCGTAACCAAGACTTGGTTGAAGGCATCGCTGATCCGATTGACCTGGTTCTAGCTCCTTTGACATGAAATAGTCCCAAAACCTGTTTTCTGCAATAAAACATAAAGAAGGGTGACAGTAGCCTTTTTCTCTAAATAATTAAACATAAGTGTGAGAAAATATGCAAAATCTAAGCCAAAACCCTACGTAAATCATCATCATTTTGACTCTGATCACGCCTCCCAACTTGAATTGTTGCTTGTTCAAGCAACGACATCCCAGCTAGTCAAAGATCGGTCTAGGTTAAACCATACAATCTCAAGGACTTGTTTAAAATTTAATTGGAACTTAGGTTTTGGTACAATTGGCATGACAATAAAAATTTAGAACTCTAAATATTAATGATCTCTCCCTTGAACAATTTATTCACCCCATGATTGACCTCATTTGCTAACCCTAGAATAATTTTATCAAACAATCTATTTCACAAATATCCTTAAATTGAGAGTATTAATTTCCCCTTCTATTATAAATGGATCCCATCCAATCAATAGGAATTTTAATGATATAAATTTTGATTTTCCTTCCCAATTGATTGGAGACTAAGCGTATGACTAATAAGTGCGTTGGTCCTGTGTGAGTATTTTTTTCGCAAATTAAATATGTTCAAAAGCTTAAAATTTGGGAGGTTTTCTCGAGCCTATTGGTAACCAGTCTTGCGTAGGCACCCGTACTCTTTTTCCTCCATCTTTTATTCTATATTTTTTTTTTCTAAATTTTTCTATTTTTTTTTTTTGGGTTTTCTCTTTTTTCGATTTTTTTATTTTTCTATTTTCTGAAGAATAAAATAACATATTTTTGTGTCACAAGCACCATGATTACACACAATTTCAAGTATTCATTCATACAAGAAATTGCATAGTTTCGCTAGGGGTCTATCTATAAAAATGGGTATTCTAAAACACTATCAAATTTAAAAAAAACTTTGCAAAAATAAATTACTCAAATAAAATTCTAGGTTTTGCAATTTTTGATCAACTCTCATGGTTAGCAATTAATTGTTCACTTTGAAATCACTAATAATTAAAATTCTGAATTTTTTGTATCATGGCCAATTATCTAAACCTTAGCCTAATTAAAATTTTAAAACAATTCCTATTTGATTAACTTACTCCTAATGGAAAATAAAATTGCAAGCTAGCTAAAAAGCTCAACTTAATCATTCTAGGATAGGTGGCAATGAACTCACGGGTGAGGTCGTCATAGACCGGGACATCCACCAGTTTGTTGAGAAAGTCCCAGATGTGAACCCTTTTGGCTAGGTTTGAATTGGGCGAGGAGGTTGAGTTCTTGCAGGGTTTCGATGTGGATGGCCTTGTGGTTCACGATTTTGTTGTCCTCCAACTTTTCGAAGACTCGGGCGTGTGGTCTAGAGGTGAATTTGATATCTAGGGGGTTATATTGCGGCTCGTTTTGAGGAGGAGACTCCGGCAATTCTTCTTGCTCGAGGCCTTGCTCGGGCGATTGTGGAATCTGAGAAGAAGACTCCCCTCTTTTCTTTTTGCCCAGTCCTGTCAAGGCTTTAAGAAGACCACGTGTTTTTGGGGCCATTGTTAGATTTTAGTCTTCTCTGTTACGGGCCGTATTGGGTCAATACGGGGTGGTTACGGACCCGTGTGCTGGTGAAATTTGGCCAAGGACAGGACTTAATACGGACCGTATTGACGGGTACGGACCGTAATGGACTGATACTGGTTCTGGTAAAAGTCGAGAAAACCTAATTTTTTTGTTGTTTTTTTTTTCGAGATTTTTGGTTCTAAACTAAATTTAAAATAGAAAACTACTCTAAAACTAAATTGCAAAAAGAAATGAAAAATTAATTCTAAGAAATTGAAATAAAATTGAGAAATAAGAGAGAAAGAGGGGAAGAACCGAAAATGGTGGAGGTATGGGTCAGATACGGCCCGTATTGGAGGTCGGTGTGAGTGGGGTTGGTCTCCCTTGGTGGCCGTCGGTGTAGGCGAGGGTGTGCTCGGGTTTTGCAAGAGAGAGGAGGAGGTGGAGAGAAAGAAGAAAGGGAGATAGAGAGATGAAGGGGAGAAGAGAAACGGGAGAGAGGGTGCTCAAAATAGGAAAACTTCTAATTTGAACGGTTACCCAACTTCGCGCCTCTTCGTTAACGGGTTTTAAATTCACAGATCGGTTTTCATTACGGACCGTATTGGCTGATACGGTCCGTATTCGATCCTCTTCTTTGAATACGGTCCGTATTGGCTGATATGGACCGTATTAGCTCCCGTCTTCTTTTTTCTGGACTCCTGCTCCGTATTCACTGTCCCAGTCCGTATTGGCTGATACGGTTAGTAACAGAGAATATTTTCTTGACTTTTCCAATGTTTTTAACCGAGCCCTTCCTCTAGCATGTTCACCTGGTCATAAAAAAATGAGTGAATGTGATTCGTTCCCAGTTAAAGTCCTAATTAACCTGAAAATAAATAATTATGCGAAAATATAGAAATGGCCTTGGGTTGCCTCCCAAGAAGCGCTTGTTTTAAGTCATTAGCTTGACTTTGTGTCGCATCAGTTTCTTCCAGATGCCTTCCCGTCAATGCAAGCGGGTTGCTTGTCGGGTGGTTCGTTTTCAGCGTCTTCTGTGGTTTTATCATCACTGTCCTTCTCGAAGAAGTCGGTTGGTATTTGAGGTCCGGGGTCGAATGCTAGACTCACACCGAGTACTACTTCAACCTCGTCCAGTCTTTGAGAAATTGCATCCAGTTCTTCGCGTAGGTTTCTGATTAGTGCAAGGGCTAAGAGAGAATAATTCCTATGGGTTGCAATATTAGGACTTTTGTTCAGATCATCGGTTTGTGTTGTCACGGAGGTAGGATGGACTTGACTGTTATCTTGTACAATAAACAGTCTTTCCACTTCTTCTTCGTGTGCTGTTTCTTCGATGTCTCCAAATTCATCCATTCGCAAATCATCATTGCCATCTTCATCCATTGTTTCCAAATTGTAGACAAGATTTATGTCAGGAGGGACTTTAACCTCATTCATGCTGAAGATCATTTTGTTCTCGCCAACATTGAGTGAGATTTTTCCATTCTTAACATCGATCATTGCCCCACATGTGGCGAGGAATGGCCTTCCAAGGATGATTGGAATATGCTCATCTTCTTCCATATCGATTACCACAAAATCTGCTGGTATCCAAAATTTACCGACTTTGATTGGAATATCACGCAACATTCCCTCAGGGTATCGAATTGATCGGTCAGCCAGTTGCAATGAGATCCGTGTTGGTGATAGGTCCCCACATTCCAGTCTATCAAATACTACCTTAGGCATTAGACTCACGCTTGCTCCCAGATCACATAAGGCTCTCTTAAAATCGGTTGTGCCAATGGTGCATGGTATTGAGAAACTTCCCGGATCTTTCAACTTCATCGGTAATTTGCTTTGCACGAGCGCACTGCATTCCAGATTGAGTGGAACTGTTGAGAGTTCTTGGAGTCTACTTCGATTTGAAAGAATCTCCTTCAGAAATTTAGCATACGAAGGTATGTTTGCAATTGCCTCAGTGAAGGGGATTGTGATTTGTGGTTGCTTGAGTGTCTCCTTGAATCTCGCGAGTTGCTGCTCCATCCTGTGCTTGGCAGGCCTTGGAGGGAATGGCAGAGGTGGCTTGTAGGGTGGTGGTGAAATGTATTCAGGTTCGGTTTGTCGCTCGTCTCCACCTACGGTGTCATTCTGCTCCTGAGTAAGGTCTGTCTGCAGTTCGAATACGGGCTGCTCCAGTGGTTGCGGCTCGTACTCTTCTGAATGCGGTGGCTCTGCATGCATCTCATCGGAAGTTTGATCGGGCATGGGAGGTCCCTGATAAGCTGTACCGCTCCTTAGTGTTATGCTCTTGCAAGTCTCTCTTGGGTTTTCTTCCGGTTGGCCCGGAAATTTGCCTTTTCCACGTGCGATACTTGAGAGTTCTCTTGCCATCTTAGAGACATTGTCTTCTAAGTCTTTGTTGCGGTTTGTTAAGGATTCGATCTTTTGTGCGATTTCGGCGTTAGCCTTCTCTTGCTTCTCTAGGAATCTCTCCATTAATGATGTGATGTCTGGTTGCTGCGGTTGATTGTATTGCCTTGGTTGGTAGTTCGTTGAGGATTGTTGTATCTTGGCTGAAAATTGGATTGTGGTTGGTAGTTCTGTTGGGGTGCAGCAGGCCTTTGATTGTTTGCATATGAGAGATTTGGATGGTTTCGGTTGTTCGGATGGTATGTGTTGTAAGCGGGCTGAGGTCGAAAGCTGTTGTCGATTGCGTTTGCTTGCTCCATTTCTTCCTCAGGTTCCGTCACATTCATACATTCGGTCATCTCATGCGCTCCTCCGCAATAGCCACATGCTGTTGCGGCATTGACTGCTGCTACCGTTCGCTGCTTGGTCTGCTTGTTAGTGCCATTTGCAAGCATCAATCTTTGCGCTCAGCATGGAGATGTCATCTACTCGGTGCATGCCAGGTGTTGGCGTTGGCTTCTTTCGCTCAGGAATCTAGTAGTGTTGGTTGATTGCAATCTCTTCAATTAGGTTATAGGCCTCGTCAGGTTCCTTGTTCATGATTGCTCCTCCTGCAGAAGCATCAATAGATAACCTATCGGTAGGGTTTAGACCATTATAAAAAGTTTGGACAATCAGTCATCTTTCTAGACCATGATGTGGACAACACCTTAACATATCCTTATATCTATCCCATGCCTCACACAATGTTTCACCTTGAAGTTTTGGATGGTGGAAAATATTTTGCAATAAACACATTAAACAATTGGTCCCAAGTTTGAATGGAATTGGCCGGTAAGGAAAACAACCATGCTCTTGCTTTATCTTTTAATGAGAATTGAAATAGCCTTAGCCTGATTGCTTCACCGGTAACTCCGTTGATCTTTATCGTCTCGCATATCCCTAGGAAGATTGACAAATGAAGATGTGGATCTTCATGTGGCAATCCTCCAAATTGCTGTTGCGAAACCATATTTATGAGAGCAGGTTTGATCTCAAAATTACGGTTTGTAACAGTTGGCGGGTTTATGCTAGAATTAGGATCATTCGCGCGCGGTACGCAATAGTCCCTTAGAAGTCTGGGTCTTGCTGCATCGTGAACTCCATTATCACCATTGTGTCTTCCGTTGTTAATCGGTGGGATATCCATGTTGATCGAATCTGGGTCTTCTTCGCCTTCAGAATTACTGGATGAAGAACTATGGTTGGTTCTTATCGGTGATGTGGAAGCGAATTGTCCCCTCCTACTAGCAATCCTCTCGGATCTTCGTACGGATGATTCGGCCAGCGTGCAGTATCCTAACAAAGAAAAGAAAATCTGAAATTTAAACTAAAAAAAACTGAAAATTAAAAAGAAAAGAAAATAAAAGAAAAATGAAAATAAAGAAAATAAAAAGAAATCTAGGCGTTTCTAATTAATTGGATTCAATGGTCAAAGCAAGGGCGTCTTTCGAGGCCTTGCACAATGAACCGTTATTCCCCGGCAACGGCGCCAAAAAGCTTGATCACTCAAAAGAGAGCAATGTTTCTTTTAATATTTATAAACTCGTAAATGCTATCGGGTCGGACTGCAAGCGCACAATCCTTAGTATATGCGAGGTCGATCCACAGGGAATATTGGTTCAATGCTTTGAGCGATCGAATCACAACCTTTCGAAAGGCTAGACGAAATCTGAAATTTGAGAGATGTTTGTTGATCAATGTAAATTAGGAAACAATTAAAAGTAATTAAAGTAAAGATAGAGATGAGAATTCCTAGGGTTTTGGCACACCATTGCTACTCAATCCGTCTTGACAATATATTCCTGTTGCGTCTGATTTCCTGTTGTTGTTTTATGAAAGATAACTAAAGGTCACTGCGATTTACGTTACGCCAGAATGACAGATCTTTCATCGAGACTCTACTCAGGACAATGCGATTTACCTTACGCAACTATCGGGTCTCTTATCTCCCAAATTACTACACAGATCACTGCGATTTACCTTACGCAAATGATGGAATTTGGTCATGCGTTTTGTTGTTCTGGTTTATGGTTTCCCCGCGAAGGTTTTCTTCACATAAACCTAATAGATCTCAACGAGGCTAACTCATCCAAATAGTTTAAAGAGTTATTAAAGCACTGTCACTACCCTAATGAACTCAAACTAGATCATTGAAATTAGATGAAGAGATAATAAATCACAAAAGCATATTCGATACAACAACAAGAAACCATAATCAACAGAAATATATATCAAAACATCAAGAGTAACAAGGTTTACTGCCTAGCCCTAAGAAAAGGAACTTAGCCGCGGAACGGCATGGTTACAATCACTCCTCTCTTCTCTCTTTAATCAAATCTAACCCTAAGTACAAAGATACCAATTCTATCTGCCCAGGGGCCTTATATAGGAGTGTAGGGACGTGTAGAGGTTGATTGGAGGCTAAGAAATCAATCTGGAAACAGCTGTCGGCAGTTATTTCCCAAGAGACGCCTTCGGATACGGACCGTATCAGGTAATACGGTCCGTAATGAGACCTTGGCGGTTATGGTTGTAACTTCCTGCGCCATCTTCTGAGTCTGTGCTATGTCTGGTCCGTATTAACCAATACGGACCGTAACCAAGACTTGGTTGAAGGCATCGCTGATCCGATTGACCTGATTCTAGCTCCTTTTGAATGAAATAGTCCCAAAACCTGTTTTCTGCAATAAAACATAAAGAAGGGTGACAGTAGCCTTTTTCTCTAAATAATTAAACATAAGTGTGAGAAAATATGCAAAACCTAAGCCAAAACCCTACGTAAATCATCATCATTTTGACTCTGATCAGTGTGGTGTTCACATTGCAAGGTAAGAAATTGAGGCTGATCTAAGAGTTTGGATGTTTCAGGCTTTGACATCATACTAGGAGTTGATTGGATGAGAAGTTTGGGTCCAAAATTGATTATGATGAGAGTACTGTGTGTTTGAAACATAAGGGGCAACCAGTTAAGTTAGTGATGGAAGAAGTATTTACTGAATTAGATTGAGTAAGCAAGAGATGTTCAAAAGAAGTGAAGAAGGGCAGTCAGGTTATCATGGCATAATTATTCAGTATTGCTGCAGATGTAGAGAGAAAGGCAGTGGATAGGGACCCAAGAGTACATTCTATTTTATAAGAATTTGAGGTAATTTTTCAAGAACCAACAACCTTACCTCCTCAATAGCAGTTTGACCACAAAATACCTCTAAAAGAAGACTCAAAACCCATTGCCCTAAGACCTTACAGGTTCTCATATTTTCAAAGACTGGAGTTAGAAAAAATAGTTACTGAATTGTTGAAAAATTCTCTTATTCGACCCTCACAAAGCTCTTATTCCTCCTTGTGTTATTAGTCAAAAATAAAGATTGAAGATAGAGGATGTGTGTTGATTTTAGGAAGCTGAATGAGAATACTATCAAACACAAGTTTCCCATTCCTATCATTGATGACCTATTGGACGAGCTTAACTGCAACTATTTCTCAAAACTGGACCTTAGATCAGGATACCATCATATCAGAATGTGTGAACAAGACAAACACAAAACATCTTTTCAGACATATGATGGTCTCTTTGAGTTCAATGTAATACCATTGGATTAACCAATGCACCAACAACCTTTTAGTCCCTCATGAATTCCCTTTTTAAAACCCACTTAAGAAAGTTTATC
>JAJGRW010000724.1:984762-1017502 GCA_025461045.1 Carex parvula
TCCAGCACACCCTGCGAGGTAATGATAGTGCCACATGCGGGGTAGCTGTGGGGCAATTCTAATTTAGAAAGATGTCAGAAATATATATTTTGCATAATTTAGAAGGAGAAAACATGAACCCTAGAGAATCTCTATTTAATTATTTAACCCAAACCTTAGCACAATTAGCGCCACCGCCTACAACTTTAGGGTATTGAACCCAACAAACTATTTTCAAAACTATTTCTAACTGTTTTACAACCAACCCCTCGACCTAATATAGTGAAAATTGTTAATTATCTAATACACTATCCATGTAGATCGACACCCGAATTATACTACACGGTAGGATCATACGCTTGTGATATGAACATAAGTAGAAATTAGAGTTACAAGGTATATTAATTTATACTAAAAGTAGTAGTACCATTTTGGTTCATCAGTAGTGAAACCATTCAATACAGAAAGATAGGAGAAGGAACACAAGGAGTTCCAAAATCCTTAACACACAACCAAAACAATTGTCTATTGAGCAAAAGAAAGCTATGAGTTTATGTTTCAAATGCAATGAGAAGTACCATTATGGTCACAAGTGTGTTGGTAAGGGTTTTCTACTATGAAGAAGTTGGGGATGAAGATGAGATAATTAGAAGAGATACTAGATGAACAGCAAGGACATGAAGTGACAAATCAGGCCACCATTAGTGTGTGTATCAATAATGCTAAGGTTAAAACTGATACACCTAGATTCAAATGGCAAATAGGTCATATTCCCATTTGTGCTCTTGTTGACAGTGAGAGTACTCACTCTTTTGTCAGTCCAATTGTAGTTCAAGCTCTAAACCTTAAAGGAAAACCAACCACTCCCCTTTCCTTTAGAGTAGCTAATGGACGTAAGATATTTTCTACTATGCTTTGTACTGGTGTGGTGTTCACATTGCAAGGTAAAGAAATTGAGGCTAATCTAAGAGTTTTGGATGTTTCAGGCTTTGACATCATACTAGGAGTTGATTGGATGAAGAAGTTTGGGTCCAAAATTGATTATGATGAGAGTACTGTGTGTTTGAAACATAAGGGGCAACCAGTTAAGTTAGTGATGGAAGAAGTATTTACTGAAATTAGATTGAGTGAGCAAGAGATGTTCAAAAAGAAGTGAAGAAGGGCAGTCAGGTTATCATGGCACAATTATTCAGTATTGCTGCAGATGTAGAGAGGAAGGCAGTGGATAGGGACCCAAGAGTACAGTCTATTTTAGAAGAATTTGAGGCAATTTTTCAAGAACCAACAACCTACCTCCTCAAAGAGCAGTTGACCACAAAATACCTCTAGAAGAAGACTCAAAACCCATTGCCCTGAGATCTTACAGGTTCTCATATTTTCAAAGATTGGAGTTAGAAAAAATAGTGACTGAATTGTTGAAAAATTCTCTTATCCAACCCCCACAAAGCTCTTATTCCTCTCATGTGTTATTAGTCAAAAAGAAAGATGAAAGATGGAGGATGTGTGTTGATTTTAGGAAGCTGAATGAGAATACTATCAAACACAAGTTTCCCGTTCCTATCACTGATGACCTATTGGATGAGCTTAAACATGCAACCTATTTCTCAAAACTGGACCTTAGATCAGGATACCATCAAATCAGAATGTGTGAACAAGACAAACACAAAATAGCTTTTCAAACACATGATGGTCTCTTTGAGTTCAATGTAATGCCCTTTGGATTAACCAATGCACCAGTAACCTTTCAGTCCCTCATGAATTCCCTTTTTAAACCCCACTTAAGAAAGTTTATCCTTGTGTTTTTTGATGACATATTGATATACAGTCTAGATCTCAAATCCCATCTAAACCACTTGAAAACAACACTACATATCCTAAAGGAGAAGAACTTGTTTGTGAAGCTCAGTAAGTGTGATTTTGGTGTAGAGAAAATTGAATACCTGAACATGTAATTTCAAATAGGGGTAGCTACAGATCCAAAAAAGATTGAAGCTATGGTCCAATGGCCTGTGCCAAAAACAATAAAAGAGTTAAGGGGATTCTTAGGGTTAACAAGCTATTATAGAAATTTTGTCAAAGGGTATGAGATTATTGCAAAACCACTAACAGATTTGTTAAAAAGAATGCTTTTAGATGAAATTCAGAGGCTTATTTAGCATTTCAGCAATTGGAGGATACTATGGTGCTAGCCCCAGTCCTGGCTCTTCATGATTTCACTAAGCCCTTCACACTGGAGACAGATGCATGCAAGGATGACATAGGTGCTGTGTTACAACAAGGAAGAAAGCCACTGGCATTCATCAGTCATAAGCTGAGCTCTAGAAAACAAGATCTCTCAACATATGAGAAAGAATTTCTAGCACTGATAGTGGATGTGACTAAATGGAGGCACTACTTGATGGGAGGCAGATTCATTATTAAAACTGATCATATAAGCCTCAAATATTTGATTGAACAAAAGATACACACCTCTACTCAGCATAAAGGGTTAAGCAAATTGTTGGGCTTAGATTTTGTAATTGAATATAAGAAGGGGTGTGACAATGTGGTGGATGATTCACTATCAAGAAGAGAGAAGGGTAATTTAGGAATGTAGAGGAAGAAGAAGCCAGAATTCTAGCTGTGAGTGAGATCAAACCAAAGTGGATAGAGAATATTCAAAGTAGTTACAAAGAATATAAGTGGGATGAAAATCTTAAAAAGCAACAATTAGTGGAGGCTGGTAAAGAAGAGAAGGAAGTTAGTAAAATCAGTGAGCACCTGGGGGTATTGAGGTATAAAGGGAGGATTTGTGTGGGCAGTGGTGGTGATTGGAGACAAGAGATAATAACAGCATGGCTTGATTCAACTATAGGAGGTCACTCAGGAGTCATAGCCACCTACCAAAGAATTAAGAAGGTTTTCTATTAGCCTGGGCTCAAAGATGATATGCATCACTACATTCAAAGTTAACTCAACAAGCATGAGCTAGTATCAAGCCCTGGACTGTTGCAACCTTTACCAGTACCTGAGGAAGCATGGGCAAGTGTTGGCATGGACTTTATAATAGGCCTGCCAAAATCCAGGGGTAAAGAGGTAATTATGGTGGTGGTTGACAGGTTAACAAAGTATGCACATTTCATAGGGCTCTCTCACCCTTGTACGGCTTTGGATGTAGCTTAAGCTTTCTTAGATTTTGTGTACAAACACCATGGGTTACCAAACACACTAATCACTAATAGAGACCCTATTTTCACCAACAAATTCTGGCAAGAATTGATGAGTTTGATGGGAGTAAAACTCAATATGAGTACTTCTTACCACCCACAAACTGATGGGCAAACTGAGAGGGTGAACCATGTCTAGAAGGGTACTTAAGGTGCATGGCACATGATAAGCAGAAAAACTGGACATTCTATTTACCCTTAGCTGAGTGGTGGTACAATACCACTTTTCACAGCTCAATCAAAACTACTCCTTTTGAAGCACTGTATGGTTACACCCCTTCCAAATTTGCTTTGAGTAGTGCACCAAAAAGCTCAGTGGAGTCAGTGAATATGTTGTTAAGGGATAGACAACATACTCTAAATGAATTGAAGGCAAATTTAATGAAGGCTCAAAATAGGATGAAACATTATGCAGATAAGAAAAGGAGTGAAAAACAGTTCAAGGAGGGAGATTGGGTTTACTTAAAATTGCAACCTTATAGGCAAAGCTCCATATCGGGAAAGGGTAATCAGAAGCTCAATTCTAAATTTCATGGGCCTTTTAAGATAATTCAGAAAATCAGAGAAGTTGCGTACCGATTACAGTTGCCAGCAGGATCAGCTATACAGCCGGTTTTCCATGTCTCTCAACTCAAAGGACGTGTGGGGGATGGGAGATCCGTATCTCCCAATTTGCCATTAGTTGGAACTGAAGATGAACCTCCTAAATTGCCTGTAGAGATCCTAAGAAGAAAAATGGTTGAACGTAACAATGCAGCTGAGGCTCAAGTGTTGATTCAATGGAGGGAGAGGAGATTAATGATGCTACTTAGGAAGATTACCGCTTTATGGCTAAGCGATACCCAAAATTTTATTCTCGAGGACGAGAAAGTTTTCAAGGAAGGGGAATTGTCACGATCGGAGATGAATTTGATGAAGAAAGAAATGGGCTACGCGGATTTGGATAATCCAAGTAGCCGTTGGGCTGGAAGGGAAGAAAGAGAACGAGGGCAACCCAGCTACTGAAAGTGAAGCGCTACAGGTGGGACATGAGCTAAGGGCAGAGACCGTCCCTTTTAAAGAGATATTAAACTGTCAGGTGGGGTCGCCCTCATCAGTAACAGAGAAGGTTGTAGAAAGACAAACTAGAGAAGAAAGGGCAATAGACGATTAGAGGGTTTGTTATTCTCTGTCATCGCCTTTGCTGACATGGCAACTCGCAGTACATTTGAGTGATCCGCTGTATTTTTTACCAAATTACTTTGCTTATTTTGTTTGCCTAATATAGTCTATCGTTGTAACCATTTGGATTATGTCAATTTTAATGAAAAGTATCTTTTTCACCTCTTCACCTTTTCTTGCCATTGTTAACCCGTTTCATCCATTTATCTGAAATTCGTCCAAGTAGCTCTCTAAGGCTCAATTGCGAGTTCAGTTTGTATCGTCAGACCTTGACTTTGACATATGTCATCTCCCTCCTGGTAAACAAGCAGTTGGTTGCAAGTGGGTCTTCACGGTTAAAGTTCATCATGATGGGTCTCTTCACCGACTTAAAGCTCAGTTGGTTGCCAAAGGTTACTCTCAGTCCTATGGTATTGACTATGATGAGACCTTCTCTCTTGTTGCCAAGATGGCATCTGTTCGCATCTGCATGGCTCTGGCTGCCACTCGTCACTAGCCACTATACCAACTCGATGTCAAGAATGCATTTCTCAATAGCATCCTTGAGGAGGAGGTATATATGACTCAATCACCTGGGTTTATTGTTCATGATGAGGTATCTAAAGTCCGTCACTTGCGAAAATTCTAGTATGGTCTCAAGCAATCTCCTCGAGCTTGGTTTATTGATTCACCGATGGTCCCTGAGACCAAGTTTATGCCAGAGGATGAGAGCTACTACATGATCCTGAGAGATATCGAAGACTGGTTGTTAAACTGAATTACTTGACAGTTACTCAGCTTGACATTTCTTATCCAGTGAGTGTTGTGAGTCAGTTCATGTCGAACTCTCGTACTACACATTGGGATGCTGATGTTCGGATCCTCTTGTATCTCAAGGGATCTCCAGGGAAAGGGCTAGTATATTCTGACCAGGGGCATGATAGGATAGCAAGCTTCACCGATACTGATTGTGCAGGCTGTCCTACCAGTCGGAGGTCCACTACTGGAGTCTGTGTCTTCTTTGGTGGGAACCTTGTTTCCTAGAAGAGTAAGAAACAGACTGTTATGGCTCGATCCAGTGCAGAATCAGAATACCGTGCAATGACAAACACTTCCTGTAAGTTAGTGTGGACGAAGCGTTTGCTCAACGAACTAGGTGTTCACTACAATGGTTTGATGACATTACACTGTGACAACTAAGCAGTTTTTTCACGAGTGGACCAAACACATCGAGGTAGATTGTCACCTTGTTCGGGATTTTGTCAGAGGCACAACTTCGCACCCTCCATACATCCAACTGAGTCATGTTCGAACAGATCTTCAGCTCACAGATATTCTAACCAAGCCACTTCAAAAAACACACATTGATAGTATATGTAACAAGTTGAGCATGCTAGATGTATATGCTCCAACTTGAGGAGGAGTGTTAAAGGAAAGAAATCATAGTAATTATAATAATAGTTGTAATTAGGTAATAGCATTAATTAGGAAATAGTAGTTCTTTCTTATTATAGATTTTCTTTTAGTCTATATATTTGTACAGTATTGTTAATTGAGATATATAAAAATTTCTTATTTCCACTTTCAACTTAAGCTCTAAAAATGCTGGATGTTATTTAAATTACAGTCAAACAAGCAGTTTGCAAAACACTTTTTTTTTTTCTTCAAAAGAGGAGAACTAAACTATAACAAAACAATCATGTCACCTATAAATAAAAAATCACCTCAATCCTGGGAAATAAAGTGATCTTAGTGCAATTAAGACAAGACGGGCTTGCTCGTCCTGCAATTCAAACACCTGTTTTGCTTCCTCATAGCTGCTACCAAATGCCACACAAGAGATGACATCAGCCTGTGCACTTCTATCTCAAACTCCATGCGCGTGCCTCCCATTTGTCCAACATAGAAGAAACGATTGTTGCAATTAATGGAATCCAAGCCTGAACATAAATTAAAATAATTCTTGTCATTGAGGCACATCACAGTGATGGGACCATTTAGGACCAAAAGCATTTTCATACTATTATACAGTATACAGGGCTATGTTGTTCAAGATTAGTACTGGCAGGTAGGGGTGCAAACGGATCGGATAAAATCCGACCGTATCCGGATCCGTATCCAAAAATTAGATACGGATATCCGATATCCGAATATTCATGCGGATACGGATACTGATATGATTTTAAATATTAATTATCCGTATCCGAATAGTAGATATATACTATATAGTTTAATATATATTATGAAAATATTTATGTATATATCTACGGATATCCGATATCCGATCCGTATCCGTACATATCCGTCTAATATCCGATCCGTATCCATATCCGAAAAATAAAAACGGATACGAATATGGTTTTACCACTATCCGATCCGTTTGCACCCCTACTGGCAGGTACGTAGAGGTACCACACTTTACCAGTTTACCTGTTACATGCATGTGTTATCAGAACTTCATCAAAGTTCTTTTCAAGTTTATCTGTTGTCAACGAATCCCAACCTATTTGAAAAGGGGAGCCCTATACTAAGGGCAACTATTCTAATTTTGAGAGCTGAGAAATTGTTTTGTTTCTAAATACCCAATTTACCCTTGCTCTTTAAATGGATTGGTTGATTAATGGATCCACTTCCTCTCTCTCACCCAATTAATAATAAAACTAATTAAAGGAAAGTTCCTTCCATTAGAAAATGAAATCCTTCTTTCCATGAATTCTTTATCCCAAATATATTGTTTCTCACAAATATATAGTTATGTTTCAGAAATAATATTGTAATTGACGAATAATTTTAGGTACTTCTAAAATTGGTTGAGAAAATAATAGCTTGACAGTACAGTATACAGAAACTTTTGTTTCTTTTTGATGAAAACGCCTGTGAGCTTAGCATTAAAATGCTGAGTACAATATACATAATTATCTCTAAATATCAACTAAGTTGGCTGACTAATAATACTTTTCTCTACGTGGAAAAGGTCCTTTCTCTCTTTTATTAATATCGGTTTGCAAAAAACATTGATATTGTCACATCAATTTACCAGAACATTTAATAACTGGGGCTTCTCACTTCCTTGATTTTCTTATTCTAATTATAGCTGCTTCTGTGCTTTTAGGATAAGTCAGAAGCCGAATCGACACAAGAACCTTCGTATTTGACTCTCAAGCACTCCAAGTAGTCTCCAACAGAAAACAAGTACGAAGATTCCTGGTCAGAGGCTCAGAACTCATCCACAAAATCACTAGTGAGGTGGTCTTTTATTAAATTTTTGGTTTTTAGTTATTATCATTGTTTTTCATTGTTATTGTGCTTGATAAAATGATTAAATGCAGATATCGTCTGATTGCCCAGAAGAAGGTAGTGTCCATGAAAGGGAAAATACACTACTGGCTTTACTCTCCAACTATTCACCAGATGCCAAGATAGTTCTTGTTCTTGCGGGCTTCGCAACACGATATGGAGATTTCATGTAACCGTGTTAATCAGTATACGAATAAATTATTCGTCAATTACTAAATTATTTGTGGAATATAACTATATATCTTTGAGACAATATTTTGGGGATATAAAATTCACGGAAGAAAGGATTTTTTTCAATTGGAAGGAACTTTCCTTCATCAGCTCTATTATTAATTTAGTTTAATTTGGAGAGATGGGGAAGGATTGAAATTCGGATTTAATTTTGGACAGAAAGCGAGTTTAATTTGAATTTCGTTTAGACCCCTTAATCAAGCGGTTGAATGATAAATCAGAATCAAATGGCAACACTACCCAGCCAACTGAGTTTGGTCCGATGGGCACCAGACACCCCACTCTTCCTCTATCAATACATCTTACAGATGGTTTGATAAATAAAACAAGCATTTGTTTCGCCAGTCAGATGGCTTCATAAAACACACAAACAAAAAAGAAAGAAAAAACCTACTGACAAAATCAGAACATGATCACTTCTGATCAAATTGAATTTACTAACATAACCAATGGAAGCAAGATCTATAAAAAATAAACTAAAGCTTTTCAGAGTTAATTTTGGAGGTCGTACGCATCTACCACCCGCTAGCAGAATAAGTTGTCAGGTAGCTCAGGTGATGTGAGGAATGCCACAGAGGAAAACTGTACATAAAAAAAATGAAAGTTGATTAATTCATTATTTACGCAACACCACTGAATTACTGGTTAGAACTTTGATGCACGTGCACCTACCTTATCCTGCCGGTACTTGTATAAAATTCCTCTCCGAGTGCAATTTTTGGTGTTGACTTGCAAATCTCTCAGTCTGAGAATACACTTCTTATGTCACTGCTCTTGTAGCCAGTATAGTGCTGCAGAGTATTGTTCTGCATATACAAAAACCAAATAAAAATGTTTAAGTAAATATCCTACTACCAGATAACAAAAGGGAAGAAGAATAACACACTGAGTAATACATAGATTCACAAGAAACTTATTAGCTTTATGCCTGATAAAACCTTAGGTTGAGTTGTTTGAATGTTACATGTGAATAACCCTAACAAAATTGAATCTAACTGTTAACTAAGAAATGTATACTGGTCCCTCTTGACAGGAGTAATTGATAATCTCCTGGAGTTTAGTGATTCATAATTTGCAAAAATGAAAAAAAAATAGAAGCTTGTGGAAATATGTAGATTAAAGGGTAAAATTTGTAAATACAAGGTACACCGGAAGTTCAGTGCTCAGTGCATGAATGCCGAGTATTATTTGCAGTAACACAGAAAAGAAAAACATCTTAGGTTGCCAAGTGAAAATATCTTCAAGAATTAAATTTATTAACAAGGTAAATTTATTTTAAACTTCCTTCAGTAATACTGAAAACCAAGTGTCAGGTGTTAAGCTCCCGATTTGTTCAAATGTAGGCTGCTTAATTTTTCATTACTTAAAACTAAATGTATCATTGTAAGATGAACTTAACAACAACAACAACCAAGCCTTTAGTCCCAAACAAGTTGGGGTAGGCTAGAAATGAAACCCAATCACAATCATAAGTCAAGGTAAGTAGTAATAAAATAGTAATAAAAAATAAAAATAAATAATAATAATAATAATAATAGTAATAATAATAATAATAATAATAGTAATAATAGTAGTAGTAATACTAATAGTAATAATGGTAATAATGGTATCAATAATAATAGTAATAATACTAATACTAATATTAACTATATTCTGCCTAAACTATAGATCGTAGGGGTCAATGTCCTAAGCTTATGTCCTTGACCTCAAATTACTAGTCCTATGAACTTGGCAAAAATAAATAAAGAAACTGCAAAAGTGAATAAAATTAAGAGGCAAACAACCACAAGAAATGCGACCCCTGACATGAAAAAGGCACATGTGAGGGAGAGCAGCTGGACTACCACAAGGAATCCCACCCATCGAACCCTCCTATAGCTGTACACCTGTCCCCACCCATCGAACCCTCATATATCTGTACACCTGTCCCCACCCATCGAACCCTCCTATATCTGTACGCCTGTCCCCCCCATCGAACCCTAGTACAGAGGACAAAGAGGTGAGCACGGAAAAAGAAAGAAAAAACAACAAATTGCAGCCTTGTAAGGGGGAGATATGGCAAAATTTCAAGCACATAAAAGAAGAGAACTAGAAAATGCAAACAAAGATGCAGTAAATTTGCATAGATAAGAAGTTTGGAGAGAGAGAGAGAGAGAGGGGAGGCGAAGGAAATTACCCAGGGATGAGTAGACTGGTCAAGGGTCCACTGAGCAGAAAAACAGCACCTGAGGCAATCACTGATGGTAAGAATTTGAGGAAGCTGTACTCTAGCAGTGCCAACTCAGCCAAATAGTTCGTCAGATGCATCAGCGCAGGGTGCGCCTGACATTATTTAACACATGTATCAGGAAATAGAAAATAACAGTGTGTATCAAGGGATTCTATATAACACCCACTAGTTTATCAATATCTCATCTAAGAGACAACCACGTCGTTTTTTGTTTTTTATTCTATGTTTGGATGTCCCCAGATGTCAACCAAATAATAGTTTTTTGTTCTTTACATCAACTGCTTGTGGAGAGGTTAGTAGTTTTCAATTAATACAACATGTTTGAGGCAAATTAGCCAGTTTATATGCAATTTCAAAAGTAGGATTACTAATACTAACCGATGTGGGATGATGATCACAAACACAATTACTGGCGTCAATGCAATACAATAATGCTATGATGTGTAATTTGCAAAATTAATACTTTGCATATATCTTCTGTACAGCAAGGGATATAAATTACAGGGCTGAACAATATAATATTATGGTCACACTAGTATAGGTATAAAGAAGTAGGTTTAAACTCGATTAAGCAACCAAAGCAGACAACATTTTCAGAAATTGACAGACTGTAATACCTTGGAAGAGGCTTGCGCTGCTCGAAGAAATCTCCTGAAATGATAAATTCAATGCAAGTGATAGTCAGTACAAAGATTTGACAAGTTAAAAGTAGCTCTTAAAATGAAAATAAACAGCACTGGGTTATAAATAACCTGAGAAATGTTTTTATTGTTGGGACAGAGATATTATGACCCACCAATGACAGCACTTGCCTCTCCAATTTTAGTACCTGATGCAATAGCAAGAATCCGTTAATACCGGAAAGGGGAAATTATCCCTGTTTGCGTAATCGATTGTTGGTACCTCATTCTTTGTATATGAATTGTCAGTGATGAAACAGAGCTCCTGCACACGAGGAGCGCACATCTCTTCATATTTACTGAAAAAGAACAAGTTTTATTTAGCAAATTATAATTCCATGCATGCATATATACATACACCTTAAGTAATTATTTATGTTGCTGCTCATTCAATTTGTGAGATACATTGACTTACGAGGCAATCAACAGGCACGTTATTCCAAGAAGCTGAAGCCGTTGCCTCTCAATTTTGTTCATCGAGAGATATCAATCAATAAGGTAAACTGTGAGATAGAGAGTATCAGGAACCAGGCAGTACTCTTCACAGACCTGTGCCAAATCCATTAATTAACCGTAATTAAGAAATATCATTACTTCCAATAAAGAAGACAAAATGAATTAGGAATAAACAAACTATTGTTACTTACAGAAAAAAAAAATCAACACAAACCTCAACAAGCCAATTGATTAAGACTGCACGCATATTCTGTGAAACATCAGTCTGCAGTCTCTCCAGAAAATCAGAAGTAGGCCTTCTAATAAGCTGGTAAGAATTAAAAAAAAAAACACAAGTGTAAGAAGAATGATTGAATAATATATCTTAGCATGTCAAGGATAAAGTACAATTTCTATCGTAGCACTTGAGTTGTTGAATTTGATGAAAATTACTTCAGGACCAGAGTTCTAAAACACCAAACATCACATTTCAAAGCTAACAGAACAGATATAAAGAAGAAGAAAAGGAACTAAACAAAAGGGAGCACAAAGTTTATAAAATTCGGTCTTATTACCTCATTAGCACGGAAATTGCTGTAGATGTCAGATGCATAGATGGAGCACATTCGAATGTTCGACCTTTTACAATCAATGTTCGCAATTCCAGAGCTAGATGTATCTCCTACATGTGCAAAAAAGTCAGTTCAATACAATATTAAAAATTTCCTAAAATTTATAACAGCATGTGTGCCCCAAAAAAATAAGAGATATTGTTCCAGAAGCCCTTCTTAACACAGAAAAAGTTACTTTCTTCCTTCCTCAGTTAATTATTTGTGGAATAATATATAATTCATATCTTGCAAGTCATGTTATGCAAATGCAATTTGCAGCAGTTGCACGATATTTTCATTGTGAAGAGGCATGCAATATAAATTTAGAATGCAAACAACTTACCATTTATTGTGTCAGCGTCAAAAGCACGAGATCCAAAGCTACTTTCTTCTAGAAAGATCTTTTCACTGCTATCTCCATCCTCTTTTGACCCCTTCCTATTCAGATTTATGTCATCGACATTCTTGAACTCAGGTATTTTACACCCAGCAGGAGACTTAGCCTCTTTTGTAGACTTGCAGATAACCAAATTGCCCTCACGAAAGACCTTGGTCTGAAACATAAAACATAAATCAATACAGGAAAATTATACTACCAATAGTGGAAAAGTAACATGTTCGCTGGTATAGGAAAATATTACAGTTTATACGTGCTGGATGTGGCATGTACCAGGCAAACTGTTACACTTTCAAATTGAAAACCGTAATCCCAGAAATGAACACTCTACCTGTGCTTTTGGTACAGGGAAAGAAGACTTGCTCAGCACACCATCACATAAGACATTTGGTACTTCTCGCAATGTCGCACGCTTCTTAAGTGGTACAGCGAGAGTGGTACCAGCAGCATTGTGGGTACCTACATCAGAAGCAGGTCTTTTTCCCCTCCCTTTCTTGGTATCCGCACAGAAATCAGTCATCTTTAGATTCATTGCCGTTCCTATATGGCAATTTAAATCTTTTAAAACCGGTCTCTTTTTCAGTGGGACCAGAGGAGGGGCCCCACCATTTGCACAAGCAGCGACAGCACGAGACCGTGTGATGGGGCCAATGTGCTGTTGAATGCCGGCAACAGAAGAATTCTCCTTGGCTTCCATGTCTCAGTAGCACATAGAAGTTGTTTGCTTACAAAATGAACACCTGCAAGAGAAAGGAATAAAAGAAATTAAATATGTGCTTAAATTAAGAGAACAAAATACTACCAATAAAAGAACAATTTATTAGTTTGCTACATCCTATATATTTACAAAAAAAAAAAAATCTTAGAAAACCTTACAAGGTTGGAAGACAAAACCCTAAATGCAGTGCACATGTAAAAGTTTCAAAATCAGGTAACAAATCAAAGACAGAGATGCACTGCTTGGATCCCAAATACCAAAAACCGTATAATTGTCCAAAGACTTACTACCTCCCTATAAATCAATTGAGAGATGCACAAGGTGGTCAAAACCCTAAGTACCCATCATGTCCAAAGAATGAACAGATCTTAAAGCAACAATAAAATACATAGAAAATTCACTCAAAGAATGTAACACTATCTAAGGGTTTATGCAAAAACCTAATGATATACAAAATCGTTGAAACTTCAAGCAAAGATGATAATAAATTAAGAACCCTAACCCAAAGAAGAAGGAATTGAAGCGAATTTTGAAGAAATGGAAATTCTCCTTACGGGTCCTGAGAATATCCATATCGAATCACCTTGCGAGCCCCAAAACCAAGTAAACATGGTAGGAGCACAGGAACAAACGACATAAAACAAGAAAAGATTCAAAAAGAGAATCGTGAATCCCTATGTGCAAAGATCCGCCGATTTTCCTTCGGTCGAACTAGCTAGTTCATCTAGGTCATCATCGAAACCAAATCGAAAACCAAGAAGCTAAAAGATTAGAGCTAGGGTGCGTTAATAAAAGTAATCAGGAAAACCTCACCTGATGTTTGCCGAAGCAAACGGCGACTCCGATCAAAGCCACGACCAGAGAGAGAAATGGATCGAGAGAAGACAGAGGTGGAGGTATGGGAGCAAAATATGAGAGAAAGAGAGAGAAAGGAAGAGGGAACAAACATTTGAAAATTGAAAGAGGCAAGAAAGTGAGAAACATCACTCTACTTTATCTCTCTCTCTCTCGCTAACAATAGCGAATGTATTTTTAGAACACCGCTTCTCAAATTATAAGAACGCACTGGTTTACATAATATAAAACACCGTGCCAATGACATGTGGGAGTGATCGGAGAAGTGGGAGTGCGGTTGTAGAGAATGCGGGTGAGCCGTGAGGAGAAAGAAGAACAGTGACACTGACAGGAGAATCGTGGGGAAGAGGGAGACATTGTAGAGATAGAAAGAGAGTTGCGAGTGTGAAGTACCTCTAATAAGCAGGAAGGAGATATGAAAGAAACGAGACCTCTTTGCACAGCTCCCCGGTCCGATGCCCATCGGACTCAAAGGAGTTCGATGGGTTCGATGACCGTCCGATCTGCTTTAAGAGTCGCGCCCGCAACTTTCGCGTCTGCTTTAAAATATCGTGAGCACGAATCTTAAAGTGGATCGGACCCAAGCTGTTCTCCTGGCCAGCTGCCCTGTTCAAAATTTTCAGTCTTTTGATTGGAGCAGTCAATGGGCCGGGCCCCATAACCAATGACGAATGCTAAGAAAGAAATGGAGCTATTCTCATCGGAACAAACCGATGTAATCTTAAAGTTGCGCTCTGTTTTAAGATTTGTGAGCACGAATTTAAAAGTGTACCGGACAGCTCGGATTCCTATCGTACCCAAACAACACTAGCTTGCAGCTCATTAACCTTTTAATTTGTGATGATATTTTAAAAACACAATTTTGATTATTTTTTTATTATTGCGAGTGAGAGAAACTTTTATTATCTCTCTATATCCGACTTTATGCTCTCAGTTTTAGTACTTCTATTCGTTATCAGAGAACAGAGTAGGTCCAATGTCCATCAACCTACTTTTAGGTTCAACGAGCACGATGACCGTCCGATCTAATTTAAGATTTGTATGCATGAACATTGAAACAAATATGCACGAATTTTAAGCGTTCTGCACGAATCTTAAAACAAATCGACAGTGATTAAACATGAACAATGAGCCTTACTTATCATTATCAAGGGACTCTTTGCTCTGCTAAAAAGATATTTAATTAAGAATAAAGGAGAGCATGTTTCAATTAAAGCATCCGTCATGAATCTGCCTATAAATTTTTTTTTCTTTTCAAGATCTTCAATCCACTGTTCTTTTTCTTTTTTTGCAACAATTCCATCCAATAATTTGAACCCCTCTTATGCTTCTTCCTCACCAAGATAAACTAAAAGATCATCGGGTTGCTCTTTCCAATTCTTCAAAAAATGAATGGAAGACCGACCGTCGGATCATCTAACGAAGAAATTAAAAGAAAAAGGGAAACAGAAGAGAGAGAGATATGCTGGGGTTCATTAATTCTTCTTCTACAATTGTGGAGACAAAGCAGCCATGTTTGTCCTGCCATGGCTGCTGCCCTAACAAATCTCGGTTGGGGAAGATCCTTCGGTGATGGGGTTGTGCTGCCCATGTCCGCATACATTTCGGCGACAGGGGAAGATTGCTGGATGTATTCGAAGATGAATTTCTCGGGCACCTTAAGTTCAGTTCTCTCAAGGCCATTTTCTCATCATGGTCTAATGAATCAACTTTTCCTCAGAAATTACATTCTTGATCAGCTTATTTTGTGCAGCTGCATTTGATTGAACATTTCCTGATCAGCTGAAGTTTTAATTGAGGAGCCAGATTTGAGATTTTTACAGACGCTACAGGTGCCGGTTGCCTTGGCCGACGAGGCATTTCTTTCCTTCTTCGGAAAGAGCTAGGGATTGAATTAGGCCGAGCACGGGGGCTACTATTGTGGCTAAAGAGAGCATGTAAAAGACATTGTTGCGGCAATAGCATCTTTGTTCCCATTTTGAGCTGTCAACGACTCGACCGAGCCGTTGCCACCCTTTGTTTAGGTATGCCTCCCTCTCCTTCTCTCCTCGTGAGCTTTGTACATGGCTTCAGGCATTTTCAAGGCAGTATTTATAAATCTTGCACCCCTAAAATAACAGATGGCCTGACTTGCCATACCGTAACCGTTCGTTTGGCGAGAATTTCACCTATGTATGGACTGAGTTTGTCCTGGTACACGTATACATAGTTACTGAGACTGAGGTAGCATGTCAAAATTAGCACTATTTTAAGAGCCAGTCACAAATCTTCTGTAATATCGTTCCTGCAACAAATTATGGCGATCCCTATTTCAGTTTAAGCAAAATTTCCAGCTTGTGTCTATTAGGAGTCTTATATATATATATTATATAGAGAGAATGGCTAATATACAAACGTTTGTTCCTGAGCTCAGGAACAAACGATTTGGCTCTCCGATTTTCAAGTCTAAACAGTCGATCCAAACCGTTAGATATTCAATCTATAATAAAATGTACTTGGAGACCAAATTTTACATTTTTTGGAATTTTTTTACTATTTATTAAGCTTTGAAAACCGCTGTTTTTCAATGCTGCAGAAATTTAATAAAAACAGCGGTTTTCAAACCAGTGGCTTAATAAATAGTAAAAAAATTCCAAAAATGTAAAATTTGGTCCCAAGTACATTTTATTATAGATTGAATATCTAACGGTTTGGATCGACTGTTTAGACTTTGAAAATCGGAGAGCCAATCGTTTGTTCCTGAGCTCAGGAACAACGTTTGTATATTAGCCATTCTCTCTATATATATATATATATAAGACTCCTAAATAGACACAAGCTGCAGAATTTTGCTTAAACCTGAAATAGGGATCCGCCACATAATTTGTTGCAGGAACTATATTACAGAAGATTTGTGACTGCTTAAAATAGTGCTAATTTTGACATGCTACCTCAGTCTCAGTAACTCATGTATACGTGTACCAGGACAAACTCATTCCATACATAGGTGAAATTCTCGCCAAACGAACGGTTTACGGTATGGCAAGTCAGGCCATCTGTTAATTTTAGGGGTGCAAGATTTATAAATACTGCCTTGGAAAATGCCTGAAGGCCCATGTACAAAGCTCACGAGAGAGAGAAGGAGAGGGAGGCATACCCTAAACAAAGGGTGGCAACGGCTCGGTCGAGTCGTTGACAGCTCCAAAATGGGAACAAAGATGCTATTGCCGCAACAATGTCTTTTACATGCACTCTTTAGCCACAATAGTAGCCCCCGTGCTCGGCCTAATTCAATCCCTAGCTCTTTCCGAAGAAGGAAAGAAATGCCTCGTCGGCCAAGGCAACCGGCACCTGTAGCGTCTGTAAAAATCTCAAAATCTGGCTCCTCAATTAAAACTTCAGCTGATCAGGAAATGTTCAATCAAAATGCAGCTGCACAAAATAAGCTGATCAAGAATGTAATTTCTGAGGAAAAGTTGATTCATTATAGACATGATGAGAAAATGGCCTTGAGAGAACTGAAACTTAAGGTGCTCCGAGAAATTCATCTTCGAATTACATCCAGCAATCTTCCCCTGTCGCCGAAAATGTATGCAGGACATGTGGCAGCACAACCCCCATCACCGAAGGATCTTCCCCAACCGAGATTTGTTAGAGGCAGCAGCCATGGCAGGACAACATGGCTGCTTTGTCTCCACAATTGTAGAAGAAGAATAATGAACCCCAGCATATCTCTCTCTCTTCTGTTTCCTTCTTTTCTTTTTAATTTCTTCGTTAGATGATCGACGGTCGGTCTTCCAGTCATTTTTTGAAGAATTGGAAAGAGCAACCCGATGATCTTTTAGTTTATCTTGGTGAGGAAGAAGCATAAGAGGGGTTCAAATTATTGGATGGAATTGTTGCAAAACAGAAGAAAGAACAGTGGATTGAAGCATCTTGAAAAGAAAAAAAAATTTATAGGCAGATTCATGACGGATGCTTTAATTGTAAACATGCTCTCCTTTATTCTTAATTAAATTATCTTTTAGCAGAGCAACGAGATCCCTTGATAATGATACGTAAGGCTCATTGTTCATGTTTAATCACTGTCGATTTGTTTTAAGATTCGTGCAGAACGCTTAAAATTCGTGCATATTTGTTTCAATGTTCATGCATACAAATCTTAAATTAGATCGGACGGTCATCGTGCTCGTTGAACCTAAAAGTAGGTCTGATGGACATTGGACCTACTCGTGTCTCCTTGATAACGAATAGAAGTACTAAACTGAGAGCATAAAGTCGGATATAGAGAGATAATAAAAGTTTCTCTCACCTCGCAATAATAAAAAAATAATCAAAATTGTGTTTTTAAAATATCATCACCAAATTAAAAGGTTAATGAGCTGCAAGCTAGTGTTGTTTGGGTACGATAGGAATCCGAGCTGTCCGGTACACTTTTAAATTCGTGCTCACAAATCTTAAACAGAGCGCATACTTTAAGATTACATCGGTTTGCTTCCGATGAGAATAGCTCCATTTCTTTCTTAGCATTCTTCATTGTGTTATGAGGCCCGGCCCATTGACTGCTCCAATCAAAAGACTGAAAATTTTGAACAGGGCAGCTGGCCAGGAGAACAGCTTGGGTCCGATCCACTTTAAGATTCGTGCGCAAGAATTTAAAGCAGACGCGAAAGTTGCGGGCGCGACTCTTAAAGCAAATCGGACGGTCATCGAACCCATCGAACTCACTTTGAGTCCGATGGGCATCGGACCCAAATTGGTTCCGCTGGGGAACTGTGCAAAGAGGTCTTCGTTTCTTTCATATCTCCCTTCCTGCTTATTAGAGGTACTTCACACTCCCAACTCTCTTTCTATCTCTACAATGTCTCCTCTCTTCCCCACGATTCTCCTGTCAGTGTCACTGTTCTTCTTTCTCCTCACGGCTCACCAGCATTCTCTACAACCGCATTCCCACTTCTCCGATCACTCCCACATGTCATTGGCACGGTGTTTATACTTTTATTGTAAACCCAGTGCGTTCTTATAATTTAAGAAGCGGTGTTCTAAAAATACATTCGCTATTGTTAGCGAGAGAGAGACAGATAAAGTAGAGTGATGTTTCTCACTTTCTTGCCTCTCTTTCAATTTTCAAATTGTTTGTTCCCTCCTTTCTCTCTTTCTCTCATATTTTGTTCCCATACCTCCACCTCTCTCTCTCTCGATCCATATCTCTCTCTGATCGGGGCTTTGATCGGAGTCGCCGTTTGCTTTCGGCAAACATCAGGTGAGGTTTTCTGATTACTTTTATTAACGCAACCCTAGCTCTAATCTTTTAGCTTCTTGGTTTTCGATTTGGTTTCGATGATGACCTAGATGAACTAGCTAGTTCGACCGAAGGAAAATCGGCGGATCTTTGCACATAGGGATTCACGATTTCTCTTTTTTGAAATCTTTTTCTTGTTTTATGTCGTTTTTCCTGTGCTCCTACCATATTTTACTTGGTTTTGGGGCTCGCAATGATTCGATATGGATATTCTCAGGACCCGTAAGAGAATTTCCATTTTTTCAAATTCGCTTCAATTCCTTCTTCTTTGGGTTAGGGTTCTTAATTTATTATCATCTTTGCTTGAAGTTTCAACGATTTTGTATATCATTAGGTTTTTGCATAAACCCCTTATATATGTTACATTCTTTTGAGTGAATTTTCTATGTATTTTATTGTTGCTTTAAGATCTGTTCATTCTTTGGACATGATGGGTACTTAGGGTTTTAACCACCTTGTGCATCTCTCAATTGATTTATAGGGAGGTAGTAAGTCTTTGGACAATTATACGGTTTTTGGTATTTGGGATCCAAGCAGTGCATCTCTGTCTCTGATTTTGAAACTTTTACATGTGCACTGCATTTAGGGTTTTGTCTTCCAACCTTGTAAGGTTTTCTAAGATTTTTTTTTTTTTTTTTTGTAAATATATAGGATGTAGCAAACTAATAAATTGTTCTTTTATTGGTAGTATTTTGTTCTCTTAATTTAAGCACATATTTAATTTCTTTTATTCCTTTCTCTTGCAGGTGTTCATTTTGTAAGCAAACAACTTCTATGTGCTACTGAGACATGGAAGCCAAGGAGAATTCTTCTGTTGCCGGCATTCAACAGCACATTGGCCCCATCACACGGTCTCGTGCCATCGCTGCTCGTGCAAATGGTGGGGCCCCTCCTCTGGTCCCACTGAAAAAGAGACTGGTTTTAAAAGATTTAAATTGCCATATAGGAACGGCAATGAATCTAAAGATGACTGATTTGTGTGCGGATACCAAGAAAGGGAGGGGAAAAAGACCTGCTTCTGATGTAGGTACCCACAATGCTGCTGGTACCACTCTCGCTGTACCACTTAAGAAGCGTGCGACATTGCGAGAAGTACCAAATGTCTTATGTGATGGTGTGCTGAGCAAGTCTTCTTTCCCTGTACCAAAAGCACAGGTAGAGTGTTCATTTCTGGGATTACGGTTTTCAATTTGAAAGTGTAACAGTTTGCCTGGTACATGCCACATCCAGCACGTATAAACTGTAATATTTTCCTATACCAGCGAACATGTTACTTTTCACTATGGTAGTATAATTTTCCTGTATTGATTTATGTTTTATGTTTCAGACCAAGGTCTTTCGTGAGGGCAATTTGGTTATCTGCAAGTCTACAAAAGAGGCTAAGTCTCCTGCTGGGTGTAAATACCTGAGTTCAAGAATGTCGATGACATAAATCTGAATAGGAAGGGGTCAAAAGAGGATGGAGATAGCAGTGAAAAGATCTTTCTAGAAGAAAGTAGCTTTGGATCTCGTGCTTTTGACGCTGACACAATAAATGGTAAGTTGTTTGCATTCTAAATTTATATTGCATGCCTCTTCACAATGAAAATATCGTGCAACCGCTGCAAATTGCATTTGCATAACATGACTTGCAAGATATGAATTATATATTATTCCACAAATAATTAACTGAGGAAGGAAGAAAGTAACTTTTTCTGTGTTAAGAAGGGCTTCTGGAACAATATCTCTTATTTTTTTGGGGCACACATGCTGTTATAAATTTTAGGAAATTTTTAATATTGTATTGAACTGACTTTTTGCACATGTAGGAGATACATCTAGCTCTGGAATTGCGAACATTGATTGTAAAAGGTCGAACATTCGAATGTGCTCCATCTATGCATCTGACATCTACAGCAACTTCCGTGCTAATGAGGTAATAAGACCGAATTTTATAAAACTTTGTGCTCCCTTTTGTTTAGTTTTTTTTCTTCTTCTTTATATCTGTTCTGTTAGCTTTGAAATGTCATGTTTGGTGTTTTAGAACTCTGGTCCTGAAGTAATTTTCATCAAATTCCACAACTCAAGTGCTACGATAGAAATTGTACTTTATCCTTGACATGCTAAGATATATTATTCAATCATTCTTCTTACACTTGTTTTTTTTTTTTATTCTTACCAGCTTATTAGAAGGCCTACTTCTGATTTTCTGGAGAGACTGCAGACTGATGTTTCACAGAATATGCGTGCAGTCTTAATCAATTGGCTTGTTGAGGTTTGTGTTGATTTTTTTTTTCTTTAAGTAAAAATAGTTTGTTTATTCCCAATTCATTTTGTGTCTTCTTTATTGGAAGTAATGATATTTCTTAATTACGGTTAATTAATGGATTTGGCACAGGTCTGTGAAGAGTACTGCCTGGTTCCTGATACTCTCTATCTCACAGTTTACCTTATTGATCGATATCTCTCGATGAACAAAATTGAGAGGCAACGGCTTCAGCTTCTTGGAATAACGTGCCTGTTGATTGCCTCGTAAGTCAATGTATCTCACAAATTGAATGAGCAGCAACATAAATAATTACTTAAGGTGTATGTATATATGCATGCATGGAATTATAATTTGCTAAATAAAACTTGTTCTTTTTCAGTAAATATGAAGAGATGTGCGCTCCTCGTGTGCAGGAGCTCTGTTTCATCACTGACAATTCATATACAAAGAATGAGGTACCAACAATCGATTACGCAAACAGGGATAATTTCCCCTTTCCGGTATTAACGGATTCTTGCTATTGCATCAGGTACTAAAATTGGAGAGGCAAGTGCTGTCATTGGTGGGTCATAATATCTCTGTCCCAACAATAAAAACATTTCTCAGGTTATTTATAACCCAGTGCTGTTTATTTTCATTTTAAGAGCTACTTTTAACTTGTCAAATCTTTGTACTGACTATCACTTGCATTGAATTTATCATTTCAGGAGATTTCTTCGAGCAGCGCAAGCCTCTTCCAAGGTATTACAGTCTGTCAATTTCTGAAAATGTTGTCTGCTTTGGTTGCTTAATCGAGTTTAAACCTACTTCTTTATACCTATACTAGTGTGACCATAATATTATATTGTTCAGCCCTGTAATTTATATCCCTTGCTGTACAGAATATATATGCAAAGTATTAATTTTGCAAATTACACATCATAGCATTATTGTTTTTGCATTGACACCTACTAATTGTGTTTGTGACCATTATCCAACATTGGTTATCTTTGTAATCCTACTTTTTTAAATTGCATATAAACTGGCTAATTTGCCTCAAACATGTATTAATTGAGAACTTACCTCTCCACAAGCAGTTGATGTAAAGAACAAAAAACTATTATTTGGTTGACATCTGGGGACATCCAAACATAGAATAAAAAACAAAAAACCACGTGGTTGTCTCTTAGAAGAGATATTGATAAACTAGTGGGTGTTATATAGAATCCCTTGATACACACTGTTATTTTCTATTTCCTGATACATGTGTTAAATAATGTCAGGCGCACCCTGCGCTGATGCATCTGACGAACTATTTGGCTGAGTTGGCACTGCTAGAGTACAGCTTCCTCAAATTCTTACCATCAGTGATTGCCTCAGGTGCTGTTTTTCTTGCTCAGTGGACCCTTGACCAGTCTACTCATCCCTGGGTAATTTCCTTCGCCTCCCCCCTCTCTCTCTCTCTCTCCAAACTTTTTATCTTTGCAAATTTACTGCATCTTTGTTTGCATTTTCTAGTTCTCTTCTTTTATGTGCTTGAATTTGCCATATCTCCCCCTTACAAGGCTGCAATTTGTTGTTTTTTCTTTCTTTTTCCGTGCTCACCTCTTTGTCCTCTGTACTTAGGGTTCGATGGGTGGGGACAGGCGTACAGATATAGGAGGGTTCGATGGGTGGGGACAGGTGTACAGATATATGAGGGTTCGATGGGTGGGGACAGGTGTACAGATATAGGAGGGTTCGATGGGTGGGATTCTTGTGGTAGTCCAGCTGGCTCTCCCTCACATGTGCCTTTTTCATGTCAGGGGGTCGCATTCTTGTGGTTTGTTTGCCTCTTAATTTTATTCACTTTTGCAGTTTCTTTATTTATTTTTTGCCAAGTTCATAGGACTAGTAATTTGAGGTCAAGGACATAAGCTTAGGACATTGACCCCTACGATCTATAGTTTAGGCAGAATATAGTTAATATTAGTATTAGTATTATTACTATTATTATTGATACCATTATTACCATTATTACTATTAGTATTACTACTACTATTATTACTATTATTATTATTATTATTATTACTATTATTATTATTATTATTATTTATTTTTTATTTTTTTATTACTATTTTATTACTACTTACCTTGACTTTATGATTGTGATTGGGTTTCATTTCTAGCCTACCCCAACTTGTTTGGGACTAAAGGCTTGGTTGTTGTTGTTGTTAAGTTCATCTTACAATGATACATTTAGTTTTAAGTAATGAAAAATTAAGCAGCCTACATTTGAACAAATCGGGAGCTTAACACCTGACACTTGGTTTTCAGTATTACTGAAGGAAGTTTTAAAATAAATTTACCTTGTTAATAAATTTAATTCTTGAAGATATTTTCACTTGGCAACCTAAAGATTGTTTTTCTTTTCTGTGTTACTGCAAATAATACTCGGCATTTCATGCACTGAGCACTGAACTTCCGGTGTACCTTTGTATTTACAAATTTTACCCTTTAATCTACATATTTCCAACAAGCTTCTATTTTTTTTTCATTTTTGCAAATTATGAATCACTAAACTCCAGGAGATTATCATATTACTCCTGTCAAGAGGGACCAGTATACATTTCTTAGTTCACAGTTAGATTCAATTTTGTTAGGGTTATTCACATGTAACATTCAACAACTCAACCTAAGGTTTTATCAGGCATAAAGCTAATAAGTTTCTTGTGAATCTATGTATTACTCAGTGTGTTATTCTTCTTCCCTTTTGTTATCTGGTAGTAGGATATTTTACTTAAACATTTTTATTTGGTTTTTATATATGCAGAACAATACTCTGCAGCACTATACTGGCTACAAGAGCAGTGACATAAAGAAGTGTATTCTCAGACTGAGAGATTTGCAAGTCAACACCAAAAATTGCACTCGGAGAGGAATTTTATACAAGTACCGGCAGGATAAGGTAGGTGCACGTGCATCAAAGTTCTACCAGTAAATTCAGTGGTGTTGCGTAAAATAATGAATTAATCAACTTTCATTTTTTTTATGTACAGTTTTCCTCTGTGGCATTCCTCACATCACCTGAGCTACCTGACAACTTATTCTGCTAGCGGGTGGTAGATGCGTACGACCTCAAAAATTAACTCTGAAAAGCTTTAGTTTATTTTTTATAGATCTTGCTTCCATTGGTTTATGTTAGTAAATTCAATTTGATCAGAAGTGATCATGTTCTGATTTCTGTCAGTAGGTTTTTTCTTTCTTTTTTGTTTCTGTGTTTTATGAAGCCATCTGATTGGCGAAACAAATGCTTGTTTTATTTATCAAGCCATCTGTAAGATGTATAAACATAATTGTACCAAGGTCTTGATAGAGGAAGAGTGGGGTGTCCGATGGGTAGTACATGCCATTTGATTCTGATTTATCATTCAACCGCTTGATTAAGTGGTCTAAACGAATTCAAATTAAACTCGCTTTGTCTGTCCGAATGAAATCCGAATTTCAATCCTTCCCAGTCTCTGTCTCCAAATTAAACTACATTAATAATAGAGCTCATAAAAGGAAAGTTCCTTCCAATTGAAAAATAAAAATCCGTTCTTCCGTGAATTCTATATCCCCAAAAATATTGTGTCTCATAGATATATAGTTATATTTCACAAATAATTTATGTGTATACTGATTCACACGGTTACCATGAAATCTCCATATTGTGTTGCGAAGGCCGGAAGAACAAGAACTATCTTGGCATCTGGTGAATAGTTGGAGAGTAAGCCAGTAGTGTATTTTCCCTTTCATGGACACTACCTTTTTCTGGGCAATCAGACGATATCTGCATTTAATCATTTTATCAAGCACAATAACAATGAAAAAACAATGATAATAACTAAAACAAAAAATTTAACAAAAGACCACCTCACTAGTGATTTTGTGGATGAGTTGGCTCTGACCAGGAATCTTCGTACTTGTTTTCTGTTGGAGTGCTTGAGAGTCAAATACGAAGGTTCTTGTGTCGATTCGGCTTCTGACTTATCCTAAAAGCACAGAAGCGGCTATAATTAGAATAAGAAAATCAAGTGAGTGAGAAGCCCCAGTTATTAAATGTTCTGGTAAATTGATGTGACAATATCAATGTTTTTACCAAACCGATATTAATAAAAGAGAGAAAGGACCTTTTCCACGTAGAGAAAAGTATTATTAGTCAGCCAACTTAGTTGATATTTAGAGATAATTATGTATATTGTACTCAGCATTTTAATGCTAAGCTCACAGGCGTTTTCATAAAAAAGAAACAAAAGTTTCTGTATACTGTACTGTCAAGCTATTATTTTCTCAACCAATTTTAGAAGTACCTAAAATTATTCGTCAATTACAATATTATTTCTGAAACATAACTATATATTTGTGAGAAACAATATATTTGGGATAAAGAATTCATGGAAAGAAGGATTTCATTTTCTAATGGAAGGAACTTTCCTTTAATTAGTTTTATTATTAATTGGGTGAGAGAGAGGAAGTGGATCCGTTAATCAACCAATCCATTTAAAGAGCAAGGGTAAATTGGGTATTTAGAAACAAAACAATTTCTCAGCTCTCAAAATTAGAATAGTTGCCCTTAGTATAGGGCTCCCCTTTTCAAATAGGTTGGGATTTGTTGACAACAGATAAACTTGAAAAGAACTTTGATGAAGTTCTGATAACACGTGCATGTAACAGGTAAACTGGTAAAGTGTGGTACCTCTACGTACCTGCCAGTAGGGGTGCAAACGGATCGGATAGTGGTAAAACCATATTCGTATCCGTTTTTATTTTTCGGATATGGATACGGATCGGATATTAGACGGATATGTACGGATACGGATCGGATATTGGATATCCGTAGATATATACATAAATATTTTCATAATATATATTAAACTATATAGTATATATCTACTATTCGGATACGGATAATTAATATTTAAAATCATATCCGTATCCGTATCCGCATGAATATTCGGATATCGGATATCCGTATCTAATTTTCGGATACGGATCCGGATACGGTCGGATTTTATCCGATCCGTTTGCACCCCTACCTGCCAGTACTAATCTTGAACAACATAGCCCTGTATACTGTATAATAGTATGAAAATGCTTTTGGTCCTAAATGGTCCCATAACTGTGATGTGCCTCAATGACAAGAATTATTTTAATTTATGTTCAGGCTTGGATTCCCGAAATTGCAACAATCGTTTCTTCTATGTTGGACAAATGGGAGGCACTCGCATGGAGTTTGAGAAAGAAGTGCACAGGGAATTCGAGACATTTGCTACTGATGTCATCTCTTGTGTTGCATTTGGTAGCAGCTATGAGGAAGCAAAACAGGTGTTTGAATTGCAGGACGAGCAAGCCCGTCTTGTCTTAATTGCACTAAGATCACTTTATTTCCCAGGATTCAGGTGATTTTTTATTTATAGGTGACATGATTGTTTTGTTATAGTTTAGTTCTCCTCTTTTGAAGAAAAAAAAAAGTGTTTTGCAAACTGCTTGTTTGACTGTAATTTAAATAACATCCAGCATTTTTAGAGCTTGTAAGTTGAAAGTGCAAAATAAGAAATTTCTATATATCTCAATTAACAATACTGTACAAATATATAGATTAAAGGAAAATCTAAAATAAGAAAAACCTCTATTTCCTAATTAATGCTATTACCTAATTACACCTATTATTATAATTACTATGATTTCTTTCCTTTAACACTCCTTCTCAAGTTGGAGTATATACATCTAGCATGCTCAACTTGTTACATATACTATCAATGTGTGCTTTTTGAAGTGGCTTGGTTAGGATGAAGATCTGTTCGAACACGACTCAGTTGGATGTATGGAGGGTGCGAAGTTGTGCCTCTGACAAAATCCCGAACAAGGTGACAATCTACCTCGATGTGTTTGGTCCACTCGTGAAAAAACTGCTTAGTTGTCACAGTGTAATGTCATCAAACCATTGTAGTGAACACCTAGTTCGTTGAGCAAACGCTTCGTCCACACTAACTTACAGGAAGTGTTTGTCATTGCACGGTATTCTGATTCTGCACTGGATCGAGCCATAACAGTCTGTTTCTTACTCTTCTAGGAAACAAGGTTCCCACCAAAGAAGACACAGACTCCAGTAGTGGACCTCCGACTGGTAGGACAGCCTGCCCAATCAGCATCGGTGAAGCTTGCTATCCTGTCATGCCCCTGGTCAGAATATACTAGCCCTTTCCCTGGAGATCCCTTGAGATACTTGAGGATCCGAACAGCAGCATCCCAATGTGTAGTGCGAGGGTTCGACATGAACTGACTCACAACACTCACTGGATAAGAAATGTCAGGCCGAGTAACTGTCAAGTAATTCAGTTTACCAACCAGCCTTCGATATCTCTCAGGATCATGTAGTAGCTCTCCATCCTCTGGCATAAGCTTGGTCAAAGGGACCATCGGTGAATCAATAAACCAAGCTCGAGGAGATTGCTTGAGACCATACAGGGATTTTCGCAAGTGATGAACTTTAGATACCTCCTCCTGAACAATAAACCCAGGTGACTGAGTCATATATACCTCCTCCTCAAGGATGCTATTGGGAAATGCATTCTTGACATCGAGTTGAAATAGTGGCTAGTGACGAGTGGCAGCTAGAGCCATGCAGATGCGAACATATGCCATCTTGGCAACAAGAGAGGTCTCATCATAGTCAATACCATAGGACTGAGAGTAACCTTTGGCAACCAACTGAGCTTTAAGTCGGTGAAGAGACCCATCGCGATGAACTTAACCGTAAAGACCCACTTGCAACCAACTGCTTGTTTACCAGGAGGGAGAGGACATATGTCAAACTCAAGGTCTGACGATACAAACTGAATTCAAAATTGAGCCTTAGAGAGAGATACTTGGACGAATTTCAAATAAATGGATGCAACGGGTTAACAATGGCGAGAAAAGGTAAAGAGGTGAAAAAGATACTTTTCATTAAAATCGACATAATCCTACAATGATAGACTATATATAGGCGACCAAAATAAGCAAAGTAATTTGGTAAAAAATACAGCGGATCACTCAAATGTACCGTGATTTGCCATGTCAACAACGGCGATGGCAGAGAATAACAAACCCTCTGACAGTCTGCTGCCCTTTCTTCTCCAGTCTGTCTTTCTACAGCCTTCTCCGTTACTGATGAGGGCGACCCCACCTGACAGTTTAATGTCTCTTTAAAAGGGACGGTCTCTGCCCTTAGCTCAGGTCCTACCTGCAGCACTTCACTTTCAGTAGCTGGGTTGCCCACGTTCTCTTTCTTCCCTTCCAGCCCAACGGCTACTTGGATTATCCCCAAATCTGCGTAGCCCATTTCTTTCTTCATCAAATTCATCTCCGATCGTGACAATTCCCCTTCCTTGAAAGCTTTCTCGTCCTCGAGAATAAATTCTGGGTACTTCTTAGCCATAAAGTGGTAATCTTCCCAAGTAGCATCTTCAATCTCCTCTCCTCTCCATTGAATCAGCACTGAGCCTCAGCTGCATTGTTACGTTCAACCAGTTTTCTTTTTAGGATCTCTACAGGCATTTAGGAGGTTCATCTTCAGTTCCAACTAGTGGCAAATTGGGAGATACAGATCTCCATCCCTACACATCCTTTGAGTTGAGATACATGGAAAACCGGATGAATAGATGATCCTGCTGGCAATTGTAACCGGTAAGCCACTTCCCCAATCTTTTGAATTATCTCGAAAGGCCCATGAAACTTAGAGTTGAGCTTCTGATTACCCTTCCCGATATGGAGCTTTGCCTATAGGTTGCAATTTTAAGTAAACCCAATCCCCTTCTTGAACTGTTTTTCACTCCTCTTCTTATCTGCATAATATTTCATCCTATTTTGAGCCTTCATTAAATTTGCCTTCAATTCATTTAAAGTCTGTTGCCTATCCCTTAACATCAAATTTACGGACTCCACTGAGCTTTTTGGTGCACTACTCAAAGCAAATTTGGAAGGGGTGTAACCATACAGTGCTTCAAAAGGAGTAGTTTTGATTGAGCTGTGATAAGTGGTATTGTACCACCACTCAGCTAAGGGTAAATAGAATGTCCAGTTTTTCTGCTTATCATGTGCCATGCACCTAAGTACCCTTCTAGACATGGTTCACCCTCTCAGTTTGCCATCAGTTTGTGGGTGGTAAGAAGTACTCATATTGAGTTTTACTCCCATCAAACTCATCAATTCTTGCCAGAATTGTTGGTGAAAATAGGGTCTCTATTAGTGTTAGTGTGTTTGGTAACCCATGGTGTTTGTACACAAAATCTAAGAAAGCTTAAGCTACATCCAAAGCCGTACAAGGGTGAGAGAGCCCTATGAAATGTGCATACTTGTTAACCTGTCAACCCACCACTATAATTACCTCTTTACCCCTGGATTTTGGCAGGCCTAGTATAAAGTCCATGCCAACACTTGCCCATGCTTCCCCAAGTACTGGTAAAGGTTGCAAACAGTCCAGGCTTGATACTAGCTCATGCTTATTGAGTTAACTTTGAATGTAGTGATGATATCATCTTTGAGCCCAGGCTAATAGAAAACCTTCTTAATTCTTTGGTAGGTGGTGTGACTCCTGAGTGACCTCCTATAGTTGAATCATGCCATGCCCTTATTAATCTCGTCTCCAATCACCACCACTGCCCACACAACTCCTCTCTTTATACTTCAATACCCCCAGATGCTCACTGATTTACTAACTTCTTCTCTTCTTTACCCGCCTCACTAATTGTTGCTTTTAAGATTTTCAACCCACTTATCTTCTTGTAATTACTTTGAATATTCTTTATCCCCTTTGGTTTTGATCCACCCATAGCTAGAATTCTGGCTTTTTCGTCCTCATTCTCCATTCCCAAATTACAATTCTATCTGCTTAATAGTGAATCAGCCACCACAATGTCACACCCCCTTCTTATATTCAATTACAAAATCTAAGCCAACAATTTGCTTAACCCTTATGCTGAGTAAAGGTGTGTATCTTTTGTTCAATCAGATATTTGGAGGCTGATATGATCAGTTTTAATAATGAATCTGCCTCCATCAAGTAGTGCCTCCATTTAGTATATCCACTATCAGGCTAGAAATTCTTTCTCATATGTTGAGAGATCTTGTTTTCTAGAGCTCAGCTTCTGACTAATGAATGCCAGTGGCCTTATTCCTTGTTGTAACACAGCACCAATACCATTCTTGCATGCATCTGTATCCAGTGTGAAGGCTTTAGTGAAATTAGGAAGAGCCAGGACTGGGGCTAGCACCATAGCATCCTTCAATTGTTGGAATGCTGAATGAGCCTATGAATTTCATCTAAAAGCATTATTTTTTCAACAATGTTGTTAGTGGTTTTGCAATAATCCCATAACCCTTAACAAATTTTCTATAATAACCTGTCAATCCCAAAAAACCCCTTAATTCTTTTATTGTTTTCGGCAAAGGCCATTGGACCATAGCCTCAATCTTTTTTGGATCTGTAGCTACCCCCCCCATTTGAGATCACATGACCTAGATACTCAATTTTCTCTACACAAAAATCACACTTACTGAGCTTTACAAAAAGGTTGTTCTCTTTCAGGATTTGTAGTGTTGTTTTCAAGTGGTTCAGATGTGAGGTTAGGTCTGGACTGTATATCAGTATGTCATCAAAAAATACAAGGATAAATTTTCTTAAATGGGGTTTAAAAAGGGAATTCATGAGGGACTGAAAGGTGGCTGGTGCATTGGTTAACCCAAAAGGCATCACATTGAACTCAAAAAGTCCATCATGTGTTTGAAAGGCTGTTTTATGCTTATCTTGTTCACACATTCGGATTTGGTGGTATCCTGATCTAAGGTCCAGTTTTGAGAAGTAGACTGCATGCTTGAGTTCATCTAATAGGTCATCAATGATAGGAATTGGAAACTTATGCTTGATAGTGTTCTCATTCAACTTTCTATAATCAACACACATCCTCCAACTTCCATCTTTCTTTTTAACTAGCAACACAGGAGAGGAATAAGAACTTTGTGAGGGCTGAATAAGGGAATTTTTTAACAACTCAGTCACTATCTTCTCTAACTCCAATCTCTGGAAATATGAGAACCTGTAAGGTCTCAAAGCAATAGGTTTTAAGTCTTCTTTTAAAGGTATTTTGTGGTCAACTGATCTTTGAGGAGGTAAGGTTGTGGGCTCTTGAAAAATGACTTCAAATTCTTCTAAAATGGGCTGAACCCTTGGATCCTTATCCACTGTCTCCCTTTCTACAGTTGCTGAGATACTGAATAATTGGGCCATAAATACTTGACTGCCCTTCTTCACTTCTTTTTAACATCTCTTGCTCACTCAATCTAATTTCAGTAAATACTTCTTCCATCACTAACTTAACTAGTTGCCCCTTATGTTTCAAACACACAGTACCCTCATCATAATCAATTTTGGACCCAAACTTCTTCATCCAATCAACTCCTAGTATGATGTCAAAGCCTGAAACATCCAAAACTCTTAGATCAACCTCAATTTCTTTACCTTGCAATGTGAACACCACACCAGTACAAAGCATAGTAGAAAACATCTTACGTCCATTAGCTACTCTAAAGGAAAGGGGAGTGGTTGGTTTCCCTTTAAGGTTTAGAGCTTAAACTACAATTGGACTGACAAAAGAGTGAGTACTCCCACTATCAACAAAAGCACAGATGGGGATATGACCTATTTGCCCTTTGAATCTAGGTGTATCAGTTTTAACCTTAGCATTATTGATACACACACTAATGGTGGCATGATTTGTCACTTCATGTCCTTGCTGTTCATCTATTATCTCTTCTAATTATCTCATCTTCATCCCCAACTTCTTCATAGTAGAAAACCCTTACCAACACACTTATGACCATAATGGTACTTCTCATTGCACTTGAAACATAAACCCATAGCTTTCTTTTGCTCAATAGACAACTGGTTTTGGTTGTGTTAAGGTTTTTGGAACTCCTTGTGTTCCTTCTCCTATCTTTCTATATTGAATGGTTTCACTACTGATGAACCAAAATTGTACTACTATTTTTAGTATAAATTAATATACCTTTTAACCCTAATTTCTACTTATGTTCATATCACAAGCGCATGATCCTACTGTGTAGTATTAGTTGGGGTGTCGATCCACATAGATAGTGTATTAGATAATTAACAATTTTCACTAGATCAAGTCGAGGGGTTGGTTGGAAAACAGTTAGTTGAAATTAATTTAAAATAGTTTTGAAAATAGTTTGTTGGGTTCAATACCCTAAAGTTGTAGGCGGTGACGCTAATTGTGCTAAGGTTTGGGTTAAATAATTAAATAAAGATTATCTAGGGTTCAGGTTTCTCCTTCTAAATTATGCAAAATATATTTCTGACATCTTCCTAAATTAGAATTGCCCCACAGCTACCCCGCATGTGGCACTATCATTACCTCGCAGGGTGTGCTGGA
>JAJGRW010000725.1:0-65950 GCA_025461045.1 Carex parvula
CTATTAGCACAAATTATCCAATTGAGAGCTCATTTTCCGAATTATCAAATTAAAAGAATCCGGCTTGATAATGCAGGAGAGTTTACTTCTCAAACTTTTAATGATTATTGCATGTCTATTGGAATTACGGTAGAACATCCAGTGGCCCATGTTCATACACAAAACGGTCTAGCAGAATCGTTGATTAAAAGGTTGCAATTAATTGCTAGACCTTTACTTATGAAATCTAGTTTACCGTCTACTGCATGAGGACATGCCATATTACATGCTGCTGCACTAATTAGGTTAAGACCAACTGCAGATCATAGGTATTCCCCGTTACAATTGGTCTCTGGAAGAGAACCAAATTTGTCCCATCTAAAGGTATTTGGTTGTGCAGTATATGTTCCAATTTCTCCTCCACAACGCACAAAAATGGGACCTCAAAGAAGGTTGGGAATTTATATTGGTTTTAACTCTCCTTCTATTATTAAATATTTAGAACCATTAACAGGAGATGTTTTTACAGCAAGATTTGCTGATTGTCATTTTAATGAATCAATATTCCCAAACTTAGGGGAAGAAAAACCAAAGCTGGATAAACAAGTAACTTGGAATTCATCGTTATCTTATCTTGACCCCCGAAGTGGTCAATGTGAACTCGAAGTTCAAAAGATTATAAATTTGCAAAGAATTGCAAATGAATTGCCTGATGCATTTACAGATACAAATAGAGTTACTAAATCGCATATTCCAGCTATAAACGCACCTGCTCGAATTGACATTACAAAAATATCTAATGAATATAATGTGCGTAGGAAACGTGGAAGACCACTTGGTTCTAAGGATGTAAATCCACGTAAAAGAAAAGAGCAGAATAAAGCAGTTGGTCCAACCCCAGAAGAGGTTGATGGTAAAACTCATGAAGAAGTTAATAAAACTCCAGAAGAGATTAATGGTAAAACTTCTAAAGAAGTTGATAAAACTCTAGAAGAGATTGATGAATTTCCAGAAGAAACTCAGGTACCTAATGATTATGAGATCTCAATAAACTATGTACAGAATGGTACAATATGGAACCGGAATGAAACATGTGCTGATGAAATTTTTGCATATGCTATAGCAAGTGATGTCCTAAATGAGGAAGATAATGTGCCAAAAACTCTGGAAGAGTGTAGATATAGAAATGATTGGCCTAAATGGAAAGATGCCGTACAAGCTGAATTAAGTTCATTAGAAAAACGACAAGTATTTGGACCTGTAGTCCAAACGCCCAAAGATGTTAACCCTGTAGGTTACAAATGGGTATTTGTTATAAAAAGAAATGAGAAAAATGAGATTGTGAGATATAAAGCAAGGCTAGTGGCACAAGGTTTTACACAAATACCTGGAGTCGATTATGAAGAGACGTATTCACCTGTAGTGGATGCGATAACTCTCAGGTTTCTAATAAGTCTCACTGTTACAGAAAATCTAAAAATGCGACTTATGGATGTCGTAACAGCATATTTATATGGTTCACTTGATAGTGACATATACATGAAAATCCCTGAAGGATTGAAAATGCCTGAAGCACATAAATCAATACCTAGAGAAATGTACTCTATAAAATTAAGAAGATCTTTATACGGACTAAAACAATCAGGCCGAATGTGGTACAATCGATTGAGTGAGTACCTTCTAAAAGAAGGATATAAAAATAATATAATCAGTCCATGTGTTTTTATTAAAAGATCAAATCTAGGTTTTACAATCATTGCAGTGTATGTTGATGATTTGAACATTATTGGATCTCCTGAAGAGATTGAGAATACTGCAAAATTATTGAGAAATGAGTTTGAAATGAAAGACCTTGGTGTAACTAAATTTTGTCTCGGCCTGCAGATCGAGCATCTAAATAATGGAATATTTGTCCATCAATCAAATTATGTTGAAAAAGTACTAAAGAGATTCAATATGGATAAAGCTCATCCTTTGAGCACACCAATGGTCGTACGATCGCTAAATGCAGAAAATGAACCTTTTCGCCCGCAAGAAAATAATGAAAAAGTGGTTGGTCCTGAAGTACCATACTTAAGTGCAATCGGGGCATTATTATATCTTGCAAATAATACAAGACCCGATATCGCATTTGCAGTAAATGTGTTAGCAAGATATAGTTCCAAACCAACCAGAAGACATTGGAATGGAATTAAACACATATTTCGATATCTCTGCGGAACTAGAGGTATGGGGTTATATTATCAAAAGGATACAAAATCAAAATTAATTGGATATGCAGATGCGGGATATTTGTCGGATCTACATAAAGCACGATCCCAAACGGGATATGTATTCACTTATTGTGGAGCCGCAATTTCATGGCGATCAACAAAACAAACTCTTACGGCAACATCATCAAATCATGCCGAGCTGATCGCCTTATACGAGGCAGGTCGAGAATGCGTTTGGTTACGGTCAATGATCCAAAATATTCAAGAAGAATGCGGGCTTGAAAACATCAAGGAAAACCCTACTCCGCTGCATGAAGATAATGCAGCATGCATTGCACAAATCAAAGAAGGATATATCAAAGGAGACCGGACGAAACATATTGCGCCAAAGTTCTTTTCAACACATGACCTACAAAAGGAAGGCATAATCAATGTTTGCCAAGTCCGATCAATCGATAATTTGGCAGACCTATTCACAAAATCTTTGCCGATGAAGATTTTTGAACAACTCAGAAAGAAGAAAGGTCTACACCGATTGAAGAATATTCAATGATATCTAAATGAGGGGAAGCGTTATACGCACTGTACTCTTTTTCCCTTAATCAAGTTTTTATCCCAATGGGTTTTTCTTGATAAGGTTTTTAATGAGGCAGTACACGGTCCGGAAGTATCGTGTTAATATTGATCCTGAAGTATCATATTAATAGCGTATAATGAAAGATGAACATCCAAGGGGAAGTGTTGTAAATCAAATTTAATATGATTTATGTGGATGTTCAATTTATTGCCCCACTTCTTCCACTACTCCACTACTCCACTACTCCACTACTATGGACATTCATTTTCTTCTTTATTATTGTAACATATCTTTCTAGCCTATAAATAGAGGCTTTGTAAAAGCAAGAATGCACATACAATTAGAAGAGAATAAAATTCTGCTATTGCTCTCTCTTTCTCTCTTGTTATTTACTTACTTTTGTTGCAACTTCATTTTAATTTTACAACACAAGCATATATATAGCAATTAGCATAATAAATTTAATTTGGAAACTGCCACGTCCATATATACAATTAATTGTATCTTTGTCTTCTCCGGGCATGTGTGCATGTTGCATGCAGCTTCTTTCGTGTTATATCACTAGTACAGAAAACACAACTGTACACGGCATACTATACACGGATGCGAATTTTTTTTCACATTAACAGTATGTAATGGGAGGAGACGCTCGTGCGAAAAAATAAAATTCAACCATATATAGTCCGTTAATTAGTACCGAACTGTGTCCGGAAGTCACAATATATTATAGCTTAGGATTTTGTTGAATGGAATACCTTTTAATTTAGTCTCTGATTTGTTTTGTGTCAAATATCAACTATATATATGTATAAAATTGACAGAATTAATCAAAATTGTAGCTTGACCAGGTGACGTATCTTTGTTCTTTAGTGATGGACGGACTGGAAATTAATCAAATAATTAATTAATCAAATTCACTTTATATGTATACAAATTAACAGTATATATATATATATATATATATATATATATAGACTATGATGATCTGTCAAGTAACTTGTATATTTAGAACACTATGTATTTAGTTGATCTTTGCGATAGCTGCCTAAAACTACCTAACCTAATGCATGCATTTATATATATATATATATGTTATATGGATATGGTCCCACGCATAAATAAATAAATTAATATAGCTAGGCACGTTTTAGGAGTTTAGAAGCTTGACTGAGTCAATCAAGAGAACGTGACACAAACGATTGGTCCATTAATTATCTTATTTATTTTCGCTTTGACTCTTTACTTTGTGGTTGTAGAAGTGTGTTTCCCTACAATTTTTTGCCAATAGAACCCTATGATTATCAAATTTATATGGAAATCAATGTATATTAATTTCATTTCTAATAAAAACAAAACGTACGTAAAGATAACTTTTTTCTTGCAGGATATTTTGTAGATACATTGTCACAAATATATATTGATTCTTTGAGGGTGTTAAATGCATGAAACAGTAAAAAAGTAAAAAAGAAAATATGGTTCTATTTCGCACAATTTTGCTTGTATTGAGCAAGTTTGAAATAGTAAAATTAATGTAGGGTGTTCGTCGGTTATCGGTTCGGTCTAAACCAAACTCAAATAGACAAATCAAATTTTTATTTGGTTTTTAAAAGTCAAACCGAACCAAACCGAAATAGAATATATAAGAACTGAACCGAACAAATTAAAGTAAATTTCGGTTTGTTCGATTGAACTAAAATATGATATTAATCATAAAAAATTGTTAATTTTTGAATTTTTTAAAGATGGATTTAAATTTTTTGTTTAGTTCGGTTTAACCAGTTTTACATCGAACCAACCAATACATTATGTTGTAATTTTTTATTTTTTAAAATGTTTGGTTCGGACGGAGAATTAAATCGGTTTTAAAAATGAACTAAATCATCCATTTAACCGGAAAATCGAACCGTTTAAACCAAACTATCTTGTTTCGGTTTAAAACAGATTAAACCGGACCCAATGAACACCCCTAATAAATGAGACCTAATTCAATCCTAAAAATTAAGGTAGCACTTCTACAATTTCACCTCATCTATGGAATAGTGTAATAAAATTAAAATAAAAAATAAAAAGAGTTTTAAAAAAAAGATTTAAGTACATATTTTCGTTTCAATTTCACATTTTCACAATTCCGTTCAATTTCACTCCTTTCGACTACTATATCAATATAATTTTACATTCTTCATCTATTATAAATTTGTTGAACGTACAGGTTGAACAAAAAAAATCTGACTTGAACTCAGAATCGGACTCGAACTCGGTACGTTTTAATTGTTCTTCAATCTTCTTGAATGACTAGGCACAAGTTTCAAAAAGAGGTCCCACTAGTTCATCATTTCCTATGATAATTAATTATGATATTAAATTATGTTGTGTTTTCTATAAAATTTTATTATGTTACTATTTTTTAAGTTTGACTATTTAGATTTTTCAAGTTATTTTAATTATGTAGAGTTTTGAAGAATTATTTAGAATTTCTAAGTTAATTATGAGTTGTTAGTTTCTTAATTAGTTGAACTTTTAGTTTTTCTAAGTTATTTATTATGTGATTGATGTATTATATGAAGAGATAACATGTCATATTTTTCTTTAGACTAAGCTTTTGATAATATATGAATTGTTTCTTATCTTCTCTCTTGTGATTTCTCTCTTCTTATCTTGATTCTTCTCTTAAATTGTTCAATATCTCACTAATTAAATCAAACAAAACCTGTACACGCAGAGTAGAGTTTGAGACGTGCAGTCGTTACAGTCCAATTAAGATTTGAGACACAATATTAAGAGTTTTTATCTTGATAAATTACAGAGTAATTAATGTGGGAGTCCCTCTGAGATATCTCAAACTTTGAGGGACTCTGTACAAAATCTGAACCATTCAAACAAGTTCTTTAATTTCAAACAAACAACGAATAAAAATTAACACCGGCTTTGAATCTACTCAAAGTTTGATCGAGATATCTCATAGGATACGGACTCCGTCAGAAAATTCCATTTAAAATTACTGACTAATTATTAATGTTAATTTGGGGTTGGGGCGTAAAAAGTCTCGACTCTTTTGTAGTTTATGTTTTTAAATATATATATATATATATACACACAGAGTGATTGTCAAATCTGTCAAATATTCCAAGTAATTAACATAAAAAATTTATCTCGAGTAATTAAGATTATCCTGTGATTAATGAACAAAAAATATTGTTATTGCTTGGGATGGTTCATAATCATATGAATATATAGCTATTTTGTACCTATTAAAAAATAAATAAACAAATTCTAAAGAATATAAAATTTGGCATCTAAGCACATTTTAATATGAAGATCATGTTGAACGGTTCGGAGCGACTGTCCGGATTTTGAAAACGATTTTATAAGAATGTGGAGCATGATTAGAGCACAAAACCAATAATGCATTTTAACCCTTAATGTTGGTGAAAAGGACTTAGAGAGGAGAACATAGTAGGTTTGATGTACATCGTACCTACTTTTTGGTTCAATGAGCTCCAAGATCGTCTGATCCGCTTTCAGATCTGTACGCACAAAAATTGAAACAGACACACATGAATTTTAAAGCGGAACGCACACATCTTAAAGCGGATCGGACAGTGATTGAGCTCATTAAACCAAAGTAGGTCTGATGGGCATCGAAACCTACTCTCAAGTCCTCAGAGAGATCATATATAAAATATGATCTAATGTTGTAATGATTAACTTAACTTATTAAGTTTTGAATTTATTATCTTTACTAATTCGAGGAAATTAAGGGTGTGCTTCACAACTAGGAGGTGAAATAACATTAATGGAAAGAGACGGGAAGAAGATGCCAACCATTTCACCCCCTCTACACCCCAATTTGGGGGTGAAATGGTGGCTGAGTTTTGCCTTGAAGTTCACCTCCATTCCCTTTCTCACCCTTTCGCTCACCTCCAAATTCAACGGTTCTGAAGCAAGGAAATAGCCACAGGCAGATGCGGTCACGTGTCATTTCACCTCCGCACTCTTCCCCTCCCTCCGTGTACCCCTTATGGAGTTGAGTCTAAGAGAGGAGAGAAGAGGAAATTCAAAACTTATTATATAATAAATTATTTTTGAGTCAAGTTGTAACAATTAATATGACAGGAATCTAGTCTGGAGCTTCTATAATTAATTGGGAATATTGTTATATATCTTATTAATTGATTATAAATTAATTTGTTCTTTCTTTCTTGAGAATTAAGATTGTTGGTGCACGTGCTTGAAAAAGTGCTGCTGACTGAAGAAAATTCTCTGGTCCAAATTCCAAGTTCAAATTAGAAATTAGATAAATGTTTTTGTCTGAAAAAGTTAATACAATTATATATAGTCAATATATCTTTTCTAGAAGTATATCTCTTTTGTTCTTTCAAAGTAATAAATGCATTTGGTGGTATAATTGAGGTACAATTTTTCACACCTACCTTGTATTTCATTTTTTAGTAATATATTTTTTTAAACGGAAATCATTTTTAACTTTTTACCTTCACCAAAATATGGTTTTGAGAAGAAACACTTGGTTGTGGTTGTACTAATATATATAAATTAAATGTTGAAATTAAGCTTGTCCACTCCAGTAAATTTAAGGCAGTCTGTCTCCATTAATGTGTCAGAATGGAGAAAATTAGGCGGCTAGTAATTTATACACCTATTATATTACTTACTATTAGACAGATGGAGAAATGAATTAGAATTTAGAATTAGGTGGTGCGACAAATTAATTACAAGGCCCATGAAGGTGAAGGTGTTTCTGGGCCGAATATGTAATATGTATGTAGTAGCACTTCACTTATAATTAATTAATTAATTTGGATACTTACCTAGCTACCTCATTCGTGGGCCTTAATTGCGTGCATTATCTCCTGTACAACAAACATTAATTACTGATATCAGTTGGGCCTTAATTGAGTAGAGTAGTATAGCGTCAACTAATATCGTTTGGGCCTTATCCTCAGAAATTGAAGCATCCTTTGGGCCATTGGGCCAATCCCACTTTACGGTACCGGAGAGGATTGATACTTTTATGTCGGCGAGGCCAGAGAGAGATTGATAATTGAATAGTTGATTGATGCGGCGGAAACGGAGCAAGTAGAATCTGAACCATCTCTCGAAGACTCGAACCAGATCCACGTGTCGACGTGTCTGTGTCACACAATACAATTCAATTCAGATTTCAGAGCATCTTTTTCCTCTTCCCTTTTCCCTTTCATTTTGAAAAGGAAAGAAAGAAATTGCACAAAGGAATCAAGGTATCAAGCGATCGATCGCAAAAATCAAATCGATGGCAGAAGCGGATCTGAAATCGATGGGTGAGTTGGAAGAGGAGAAGAAGGAATTAGATGTAGATCGACCTCTGAGAGTTTATGCGGATGGTATTTACGATCTCTTCCACTTCGGCCATGCCAGATCTCTTGAACAAGCAAAGAAATCGTATGTTATGTTAAAATCATTCCTCCTTGTATTGTATTGTATTGTATTGTATTGTATTGTATTGTATATTTCCATTGCTGATGAAATCAATTTCTTAATGAATTAGGTTTCCTAATGCTTATCTGTTGGTGGGGTGTTGCAATGATGAGGTGACACACAAGTACAAAGGCAGGACTGTCATGACTCAGGAAGAACGCTACGAGTCTCTACGCCATTGCAAGTATGTATCAATGCTCTCTCTTTAGATTCTAATGCTAGAAAGAAAGAATTAATGCATTCATGTTCTTTCATTTCATTTCATTTCTTCAGATGGGTTGATGAGGTGATACCAGATGCCCCCTGGGTTATTAACCAAGAATTTCTTGATAAACACAAAATCGATTATGTCGCGCATGACTCTCTCCCGTAAGAATTTCTGAATTTCTTCTTCCACTTCTAATCAAATAACTCTTATCATATCATATCATATCTAATTGGATCTTATCCTTCTCAAGATATGCTGATACCAGTGGAGCTGGCAAGGATGTCTATGAATTTGTTAAGAAGGTCGGCAAGTTTAAAGAGACAAAGCGTACAGAAGGCATTTCCACATCTGATATCATTATGAGAATTGTCAAGGACTATAATGAATATGTAATGCGCAATCTGGCCAGAGGCTATACTCGTAAAGAACTTGGTGTCAGTTACGTCAGGGAGAAACGAATCATGGTTAACATGGGATTGATGAATCTGCGTAACAAAGTCAAAGAACACCAGGAAAAAGTAAATGAAACGTTGAATACTGTTGCCAAATTGCAAGAGGAATGGGTAGAGAATGCTGATCGCTGGGTTGCTGGCTTCCTTGAGAAATTTGAAGAGGGATGCCATTCAATGGTATTCAACTAAACTCAACTCAATTCCTTCATCACTGTCATTGCATTCATTATAATATAATCATCATTCATTCAGTCATTCAGTCATTCTTCTTCTTTTTTTACATTACATTAGGGAACAGCCATAACAGAGAAAATACGAGGGAGCTTCACAGGCCAATCTGGTCTCATCCAGTATGATGATTACGAGTATGATTATGTTGTTGATGATGATGATGACGACGATGACGACCAATTTGAGGATGCTGATGAACAACAATATGAGAATGAAAACGAAATTGAAAAGGAGGATAATGCAGAAAAGAAAGAAATCAAGGAAAGTGATCCTTGATTGAAAATTTGAAACGCCTATCATTCCTATCTGTATGTAGTTTATGATGTATTATTAATAATACAATACACAGTGGTATGTGGTATGTGGTATGTGGTATGTGGTATGTGGTATGTGTTATGTATGGCTAAACTTTGCTGCTGCACATGTCCTTCATTTCTTCTTTTCTTAGTTCCTTCCATGTGATTCTGTTCTAGGTTTCAATCTTTGGATCTTATGGATTTTGTATTTTGCTGCTTATGCCAGTATAGCCTGTAAATATTTCAAGAATTTTGTGAGCAAATTCACCAATATACCAATATTTGAGCAATAGCAGGTCAAAATGGTAATTTGTCTGCCCTTTGATGAATCTTTCTGTGATACATGTCATGCACAGGCTGTTGGGATGTTGATGGTCATGGTATGTTGTTGTATCCTGTTCATGGTAAATTATTTTCTTGGGTCTGTATGCTATCACTGTCACTGTCACAGTCACAGCAACGCCCATGGCACAACCATTATTCAGGACTCAGGAGCTCTACCCTTCACCTCTGCTTTCATGTGCCATCTGCTTGTCAGATTTTACCATGAATTGAATTATGTTTATGTGGTCATACACACATTTCATGTGCCATCTGCTTGTCAGATTTTACCATGAATTGAATTATGTTTATGTGGTCACTCATACATACATTTCATGTGCCTTGCATATCCACTAGAGAAAGCGGTAACATGACGTGTTTTTCAAAAAGGAGTTGATCAACGTTGATATATGCATGGCGCTATCTTGTAGGTTCAATCGATATCGCACCCAAATTTCTACCACCATATTTATAATGGTCACACAATGACCAAAATTACGAGGAATGGTCACGGTGCGAGAACAATCATAGTACGTTATTTACGTCGTGATCAAGTCACGTCATGAGCACACGTGACGTTACTAGTCACATCTAACTAATATTTAGTAATTTAAGTTAGTTTATTAAAAAAAAATATGTAAAATAATGTAAAAGAAATATGATATAAAGAAATAATGTTGAAAAAAGGTAAATATATTAAGTGTGAACTAAGTAGCATGCAGAATTGTGTGTGTTTTTTATGAGTAAATTTTTTTGTTACTTTTTGACACCTCGTGTATCTTCACTTGAATCAAATCATAAGAACATGTCAATTTGTGTTGTTTCTATTGTATCTATTTTAAATATCATAACACACATGCAAACATACATGTACTTGTACACATCAACAAAGCGGGCTATCTTAAGATCATGTTGAACGGTTCGGATCGACTGTTCGAACTTTGAAATCGTAAAAACTGACTCGTTATAACTTAGATTGAAATTATAACGTTATGGCATTAGCCGGACTCTCTCTCTCTATATATATATGAAAACAATGGCGGTTGCAAGCTAAAATGAGGAATCAAATTAAAGTGATATTTCCATAATTTAACTTAAAAGAAGAATAATGATAAAACAACCGCCATCGTTTTCATATTCCAAATTTAGTATGATATAAAATGTGAGGCATCAATTTGTAATAATAAATGCCTTGCCGATTTCACCTATTTATATGCCAATTTGTCGTCTATCACAAACCAATTTTGAGAGACACCAATTTAGAGTTCCATTTCGGATTTCACCTATTAATATAACCACAAACACAAACACAACAAAAACACCTAGAAATTATAAATCTCCGACAATCTAATTTTAAGAGATACCAAATTACCTCCCCCTTTTTTCAAATTGAAGAACACAAGCGATAATTTCACCCTATTTATAAGCCACTAATCCGATACCAATTCATCCCCTTTCTCTTCACATTGAAGAACAATTTTGAATTAATGATTCTATCCTGCGTCTACATGAAAACTGCTGGCTTCTTTCTTCTACTAACAATTTTGTGTTGTGCGAAGGATGTTATCGGCTTTCAAAAGCTAAGTCCTGACCAACATTATGCAACATTCCAGGAACGGGCTGCGTCTCGACGACTCGAAGAAAATGTGAGTTTTTTTTTTGTTTTTTTGAATTAAAGTGTTTTCTTTCTTCAATTTTTATTTTTTTGTTACATTTTAGCTGGCCTTCTTAATTTAGTGCTTGGTCTTGCACCAGAGACCGTTTGAGACTTTTTTTCTTTTTTTTTTTGAAGTTAAGCCGTTTGAAACATTCTTATATCTGTTAAGTTAGTGAACGATCTATTCAAAAACTAAATTAAAAAAAAAAAAAAAAGATAAGGGGGTTTTTTTCATAAAAAACCTGAGCCCAACAAAATGAGCCTAGAATTAAATTAAAGCCCATGAAAAGAGTTCCATGCTAGCAATATGTTTGGATCATGTCCAATACCTTGTTAATCCCAACATCAAATAAAATTGCCAAACAAGATTCGTCTATTAATTATTCTACTAGCTACTAGCTAGTAATTAACTTGTGAAGTGCAACTATATAATTATTTATTTAATTAATTTTGTGGTGCTGCTGCTGTAATATGTATATATGTATATATGTGTATATATATAGATTGGGAGAGTGTTCTACCCAATAAAGTATGGAGCAGACCCAAAAGGAGGAAGTGATAGCAGTGATGCGATAAGAAAGGCAATTGAAGATGCATTTAAGGTGCAACACAACAAGCACATGCTTCAGGGGATAAATGATTTGGGAGGTGTCATCATTGATTTGCAAGGAGGAGACTACAAAATTAGCAACCCTATTTCATTCCCTGCCAATGGTGGTGCCAATGTTGTGGTATATATATTTATATATATATATATATATACATGACCAACTTAATTATATTTATATATATATATATATATATATATATTCATGACCAACTTAATTATTAACTAGCCAAAAACCAACCTAATTATATTTGAACATATTTTTTTCATCAATTTATTCAGATACAGGGAGGATCCCTGAGAGCATCAGGTAACTTCCCCAATCAATGTTCTTTGGTTCAGCTATGGTCACCTGCCACACCTCGTGAGGGACACGAAAACAGCCCCTGCAAACCGACCACCAAGACCAATGTCACGAAAAATGCTGTTGATGTTTACTACGAAGACATCACCTTTCGTGACATCCTCTTCGACTCAAAGCACCGTGGTGGCGGCATCCTTGCAGTCAATGCTGTGCGTATACGCATAGATAACTGCTACTTCAAAGGGTTCACAACAGTTGGAATACTTGTCGAGAGCGGCCATGAGGTATTCATCTCCTCATCTTTTCTGGGACAAATCGAGACCATTGGAGGTGACAAAAGGGAGAAGGACTTCTCTGGCACCGCCATTAGTCTTGCTGGTAATGATCATGCTGTTACTGATGTCGCAATTTTCTCTGCGGCTGTTGGTATCCTTTTACTTGGACAGGTAAGTAATTAATAACTGTTATACATTTCAAGAAATTCTTGGTACTAATTAACAAAATATATGTATATATATGTCAATTAATTTTTGATTCATTAATCTGCAGGCGAATATTCTGACGGGCGTGCACTGCTACAACAAAGCAACAACCTTTGGTGGGGTGGGCATCCTGGGCAAGACATCGTGTGCACAGACAAGGATCGACAACTGTTACATGGATTACAACAGCATAGTGTTAGAAGACCCAAAGGAGATGCTCATCACCAACACCTTCTTCTTAGGTGATGGTAATGTGAAGCTCAAGGCGGTACAGGGAGAAGTGCACGGCCTCACAATTGTTAACAACATCTTCTCTGGTAACGACGCCGGGGTGTCCATCCTCAAACTTGACCAGTCGCACACGAAGTTTCAAAAGGTAATTAATATATATATTAGTAAATCATGCAATTAATTATAATTAGGTAGATATATTAAGTAACTAAATATGAATTTATTGAATAGGTGGGACAAGTTACGATCGATAATAACGTGGTAAGCAAGATGGTGTTGAAGGCAACGAAAGCACGCAAAAGTGTGGCCGGAAAAGGAAAGAAATGGACAGTTGATTTTCAATCGTTGTTGGTGTTTCATGACTTGGTTACTCATGTCGATTATTCATTATACGTGAAGAAGATGAATAACAAAAACACGGTGCCAGCACATGCCATCACTTCGATCAAGAATAACACAGTGGTCGTGGAGGCAACAGAGGAGGTCGACGGGGTCGTGTCAGTGGCAGTCGATCAGTATTTGGCACCAGGAGAGACCAACCACTTGCATTAATTAATTAGTTTAAATTTCATTACATTACATATGGTGCATATATGATACAGGAAGCATATATGCAGCAAACAAACTTGTTCATCAAAACTAATTGAGCATATTAATTAATTAATTAATTATAGTGAAATATAATTAGTGATGTATGATTTGTTCGACAATTGAAGGTTGTCCTCAAAGTGGATGGAATTTGCTCATGTCACCTTCATTTTCAGTGGATTATGCATCTATAGAGACCAAATTATTAGTGGTTGCAGGGGCCGGAGCAAAGGCGCCTAATAAAACCAAAAAAAAATAGCACTCAGGTGAACAGAACCCATTTATTGAAGAGAAAAAAAGGTGACCTGTTTTTTTTTTTTGTCAGAATATCTTTTAAAATGGCTTCTGTACTTTTCTTCATTATTTTGGTACTAATTAATTTATTGATTACGTATGTAGCCCCATTAGCCAATATGATGGTAATGAGTGCAAAAAGCACGCGCTAACCCCTCCCTTAATTCCTTTCTCTTATCAACAAAAGTGAACGAATTCCATAAAATTCAGCTAATCTGATCTTAACCCATCCTGCTAATTAACAAAAAAAAAAAAAAATAGGACGTTATGGTCCATAACGTCTAGAGAACAAAAAAAATAATAATTAATCGGGACGTTATGATCCATAACGTCTAGCTACAGTATTTTTTTCTCTGATCTCTAGACGTTATGGATGTCCTGGTTATTTTATGTTTTTATAATTAATTAGTAGGCTGGGTTAAGATCAGAATAGCTGGACGTTATGGACCATAATGTCCGTTAGATGTTATAAACCATAACGAATTTCTTGTATTTTGAGATTTCACGAATTCGTACTCTTTTATCATTATTTTTTATTTATTATTTTCCTATTCATATAAAAAATTAGGAGTCCATATCCTCGACGGTATCGTAAAAGATTCCCTTTTACAATTAGCTATTTACGGTTGAGATTAACTCTTAGCCGGTTTGGGATTCGGGCTAACTGAGGGGGCAATATTATTAGGCTTTGAGATTCGTGCCCAGTTAAAAAGAACGGTCCAGATCAAGTAATGGTAAAATTAAGATTCCCTATTACGGACCGTCGGTGATATGAATTCAAAAACTGGGGCCATCGTATTCATGGGTCTATGCATGCATATGACACCAAATAGAAATAGACCTCCGCCGGAATTAAGGGACCCACTTACCTTTAATTACTGTTTTATGAGAAGGTTAATGGAATCTAAAATGACAGCATGACAGGGCACTTTACCCAAGTTGCCCAATTTCATTTCTTGTCAGCATTTGTCCAAACTTTCTGTGGCACATTGCTATGGGGAAAATTCTGTAGCGGGTTGCATTCTAAGCTACTAACTAAACTCTTCTCTTGAATTGTACTAGTTAGAGGTGTTCGGGTCGGTCGGATACGAATCAGATCAACATCATTTAATTATTATATTTTTACGAGTAGAGTGAAAATACGTTATTGCTTTCGTTCACAATCATGTTTCACAATTTTATTTTTATTTTCAAAATTTATAAACAGTTGATTTTATAACTTCTCAACATAATTTTCTTATTAAAATGTGTTTGGAGACAAACTTTTATATTTTTTTGAAAAACTTTTACTATCTTACTTTTGGATGGTTCAAAATCTTCGATTATTTAATCAATTTGAAACTGGTTAGCTATTTAAATCTGATTCGATAATTTTTTGCCCTACTTTGATGAAGATTCTTCATTCGTCCCTGATCATAATATAGATCAATCTGGTTCGAAGTGGAACACGACCTGCCCTCAAGGCACCCAAAAAAAAAGTTTGTATATATATATATATATATATATATATATATATATATATATATAGAGTAAGGCTACGGTGCTTTGCAAAGTAAACCACCCCGTTTATTTCGGGCCATTTTTTGGATTTTGAAAATTCAAACAACCGATCCGAACCGTTCAACATGTTCTAAATATTGAAATGTGCTTGGAGACCAAATTTTACATTTTTTGGAATTTTTTTACTATTTATTAAGCCACTTTGAAAGTCGCTGATCCGACGGTGAACAGTAAAAAACAGTAAAATTTTCTGGACCACCGGATCAGAAACTTTCAAAGTGGCTTAATAAATAGTAAAAAAATTCAAAAAAATGTAAAATTTGGTCTCCAAGCACATTTCAATATTTAGAACATGTTGAACGGTTCGGATCGGTTGTTTGAATTTTCAAAATCCAAAAAATAGCCCGAAGTAAACGGGGTGGTTTACTTTGCAAAGCACCGTAGCCTTACTCTATATATATATATATAGAGAGAGAGAATGGCTAATATACAAACGTTTGTTCCTGGGCTCAGGAACAAACGATTTGGTTCTCTGATTTTCAAAGTCCAAACAGTCGATCCAAACCGTTAGATATTCAATCTATATTAAAATGTGCTTGGAGACCAAATTTTACATTTTTTGGAATTTTTTTACTATTTATTAAGCTGGTTTGAAAGCCGCTGTTTTTCAATGCTGCAGAAATTTAATAAAAACAGCGGTTTTCAAACCAGCTTAATAAATAGTAAAAAAATTCCAAAAAATGTAAAATTTGGTCTCCAAGCACATTTTAATATAGATTGAATATCTAACGGTTTGGATCGACTGTTTGGACTTTAAAAATCAGAGAACCAAATCGTTTGTTCCTGAGCCCAGGAACAAACGTTTGTATATTAGCCATTCTCTATATATATATAGACAGAGAGAGTATGGCTAAGTTGCTGCTGGTAGCATTTCGGCCAGCTGCTGCCGGGGCTATATTTAGTCATATGATGTTCAAACAACAAATCCAAACCGTTAGATGTTCAATCTATATTAAAATCTACTTGGAGACCAAATTTTACATTTTTTGGAATTTTTTTATTATTTATTAAGCCTCTTTGAAAATTCCAGATCATATGGTCCAGACTGTTTTTACTGTTCACCCGGATCAGCAATTTTCAAAGTGGCTTAATATATAGTAAAAAAATTCCAAAAAATGTAAAATTTGGTCTCCAAGTAGATTTTAATATAGATTGAACATCTAACGGTTTAGATTTGTTGTTTGAACATCGTATGGCTAAATATAGCCCCGGCAGCAGCTGGTCTAAATGCTGCCAGCAGCAACTTAACCATACTCTATATATATAAAAATTAATCTGTATATATTAAAAATAAATAAAATATTAGGGCCCAAATTTTGTATATATAAAGAGCCCAAACTTTTCTATAAATAGTTATGATCCATTGGCATATCAATAAAAAATGAGACCGGCTAATACGCTTCCATAAGTACTTCAACACCATATGCTATCAGTTATTTTTGCGTTTTAAAAGTCCAAATAGTCGATCCAAACCGTTCAACATGATATCCATGTTAAAACGTGCTCAGAGACCAAATTTTACATTTTCGTTGAATTTTTTTACTATTTTTTTAAGTAGATAGAAAACCATTGTTTTTTATGGTCCAGAATCTTCTGAATCAATGGATTTTGTACCTATCTTAAAAAATAGTAAAATAATTTTCCAAAAAAAGGAGGGTTCCAATACCTCATGCCTTTCATACCTTATATTTTATATCTTCCTTTTTCAAGTTCAAATTATCGATCCGAACCGCTCAACATTATATCCATACTACAATATGCTTGGGGATGAAATTTTATAATTTTTAGAAATTTTTTACTATTTTTTAAGATAGGTACAAAATCACTGTTTCTAGACCGTTCAAAAACAGTGATTTTGTATCTATCTTAAAAAATAGTAAAAAAATTACAAAAATTATAAAATTTCATCCTCAAGCATATTTTAGTATCCTCAAGCATATTTTAGTATGGATATCATGGATATCTTGCTGAGACGGTCTGATTCCAAGCAGAATTATTATGTTACCTGATCAGGTGATATGAATTCCTGAATTAAAGGGTATTCTAGTTTGGTAGGAAGAATTCCGTTAAAGGAATATATATATAATATGATAAAGTAGAGAGACAGGGAAATCGTAAATGATTCGGAATCTCGTGGCCTATGAAGGAGCTTTGGATTCCGTGTGTATATGATAAGAGAGTCCGGCTACTATAACACTAGTGTTATTTCAAATTAAATAACACCACATCTTAAACCATTGGATCTGTTTTAATATTCGTGCAAGACACTAGTGCACGAATATAAATATCTTGTGCATGAATATTAAAGCAGATCCAATGGTTTAAGATGTGGTGTTATTTAATTTGAAATAACACTAGTGTTATAGTAGCCGGACTCATGATAAGATTAAGATCTATCCAGGACTCTAGACCACTGTAGACTACAGTTACTTGACTTGTGTTCTCTCTCTCTCATAATGATAATCTCATTCATTCTCTGAATGAGACGAATAAATCCAAGGAAAATGATGTCTGCATATTATCAATCAACGAGACTTTTTAATTTGGTGGCAACTGGAAAAGCAAAGGGATCTGGAGATGAGTGAACAACTTTTCTTTGTCTTTCTTGGCAAAGCAAAGCTTGGTTTGGTTTGGTGCCTTGTCACCTGTCACTGCTCACTGGATCTGGAATCCCACCCATTTATATATAATTCTCTCATACGCGCCGCATCCACACTCACTTTGTAACGAGTCACTCCATCTCATATATGATATATATCATTATCAGCTAGCGTTAATTGCATGATCCATCAACACATGACTCGCGATACTTTTCTGAATTCTGGAGCTGCCATTGCCTACTAAAAGAGATTCAGAAATATTCTTTGGATCTGTGTGTCCCCATGGGCCCCTTATATTGGATATGCATTATTTCAATCTATTGGAGAGGCATGCATCTTAATCAATTGGCCTTTCTAAACTAAAGCATCTTTTCATGCATGCTAAAGTTTCAAACAAATGAAGACACAAGTAAAGTAAAGATGCCATATCATCAACATTTATTTTATTTATGATGCATGTATAATTATTTATTATTTATTTGAGTTTCCATATTATTGTACCTAGCCAATTAATATATATGAGTAGAACTAGGGTGTTCCTAAGTTCATCAAGTTTCTTTGTGAACTCAACTCTAAAATTTATCGGATTGGCTTCAAACGATGAATTCAAACCGTTAAAATCCTTCTACTTTACGGGTAATGCGTCTACATGTGAAAATTTTAAACTTTCAAATTAATTTAGTATAAAGTCAAGTGGTCAAAATTAGAAGGTTTATAAATTAATTTTAATGCATTTATTTTTTGGTTGCCTTTTGACCACTTGACTCTATACAAAACTAATTTAAAATTTTAAAATTTTCACATGTAGACGCATCACTTGTAAGGTAGAAGGACTTCAACGGTTTGGATTCGTCGTTTAAATCCAATCCGATAGGTTTTAGAGTTGAGTTCACAAAGGGACTTGGTGAACTTAGGAACACCCTAGTTCTACTATAATATATATATATATATATAGATAGATATATATGAGTGAGGCTATGGTGCTATGCATAGCATCAATGCCTAGTGTATTACGGCTCAATATGGTACTTTTTAAAATCCTAACGGTCGATCCGAACTGTTCAATGTGATATCCATATGAATATGTACTTGCAAACTAAATTTTATATTTTTTTTGAATTTTTTTACTATTTTTTTAGATAGGTAGAAAAATTAGTGTTTTCTGAAAATTCTGGACCATCAAAATTCTACCTATCTAAAAAAATAGTAAAAAAATTCGAAAAAATATAAAATTTAGTTCGCAAGTACATATTCATATGGTTATCACATTGAACGGTTCGGATCGACCGTTAGAATTTTAAAAAGTACCATATTGAGCCGTAGTACACTAGCCATCCGTGCTATGCATAGCACCATAGCCTCACTCTATATATATATATATATATATATAGAGAGAGAGAGAGAGAGAGATGGGCTATTGTACTTCGCGAAGTAAAACCCCCGTTTACTTCACGCTCATATTTTCATTTTGAAAATCCAAACAACCGATCCGAACCGTTCAACATGTTCTAAATATTGAAATGTGCTTGGAGACTAAATTTTACATTTTTTGGAATTTTTTTACTATTTATTAAGCCACTTTGAAAATCGCTGATCCACTGTGAACAGTAAAATTTTCTGGACCACCGGATCAGCGATTTTCAAAGTGGCTTAATAAATAGTTAAAAAATCCAAAAAATGTAAAATTTGGTCTCCAAGCACATTTCAATATTTAGAACATGTTGAACGGTTCGGATCGATTGTTTGAATTTTCAAAATGACAAAATATGGCCCGAAGTAAACGGGGGTTTTACTTCGCGAAGTACAATAGCCCATCTCTCTATATATATATATAGAGAGAGAGAGAGAGACTCACGTGGCGTGACTCACGTGGTGTGACCATTCGCGTGCCGTACCATCCCTTGACATTTTGATCACGGCACGGCACGTGAAAAATTAACTTGGTCACAGCACGGCAGGCACGGCACGAGACCAAAGTCACGGCATGTTAGTCACGGGACAACACATTTTTCCACTCTACATGCACTAGTAAGTAGCTAGCTAGGTATCTTTAAATACCTAATTATTATCAGAAATTAAATTAAAGCAAACAGTCAATGTGGAATTGGTGATCACATTAATTCACCTTTTTAAAAGGAGAATTAAAGTAGAGAGAGAGTATGGATTCCATAGGTGACAGCAATATGATGGTTGGGCTTGGTAGATTCCAAAAGTCTGAATATTATTATTTTAAAATATATAAATATTCCCCAAGAGAAAGATCCCCCCAAGTCCCAACACACACACACAGGGCCAGTGGGCCACAGGTCCCGGTCTCTCTCAGGCCCACTGCTCTGTTAGTGCTAGTGCTGGTGCTAGTGCTATACCACCCCGGGCCCCGGCCCGGAAGAATCATATCTACCGTACACATGGAATAATTATTAGATTAGATTAGATTCATTGAGATCGATCTATCCGCATGGCGACGAACAAATATCGTCTCCAGTACCGTAAAAGATTCCCTTCACTTTACGGTTTGAGATTAACTCCTAGCCGGTTTGAGATTCGGGCTAACGGAGGGGGCAGTATTATTGGGCTTTGAGATTCGTGCCATGTTAAAAATAACGGTCCAGATCAAGTAATTGTAAAAGATTCCCTGTTACGGTACCGGGGGTGCTGTGAATTCCATGGCGACTCTATCTTCTTGTATTTTATTTTTCCACGGAAACGGAAACGGAATGAATACGGTATCATGTAGCACTGGCCACAACTTAAATACATTGCATTTTTTATGGCCACGCGTTACGTTTTAGTTATCTCTCCTCGTCCTAGCAAGCTACCTACATCGATCTCTATTATCACGAATTGAAAAGTTCCAAGTAGTACTCGTCGCAAATACAAATTGAGCTTCTCATGCATAGTCTTTTAATCTAAATATAAATTAAAAAGTAACATAATCTAGATATCTAATAGTAAAGTTTAGTAATTTTAATATGTATATTACCGTAGCTTTACTATTTTGTTGGATAAGTAGAAAGTCGTTTGTTTTTTATGGTCTAGAATTATTAAATTAAGTGATTTTCAATTTATCTAAAAAATAGTAAAAAAAATTTAAAAAATATAAAATTTAGTTTGCAAGTACATTTTCATATATATAAGAATGGTTCATATCAACTGTTTGAACTTTTCAAATAGAGATATGAATCTATAGCACGGGACATAGAGTAATATATGCATATTGCCATAGCTTCACTCATTTTCAAAAGTTAATCCGTAAATATATTCATAAATAAATATTTGTATTTACAAAATTATATGGATATTTAATAAAGATGCATGCTATGTAGCTAGAATTCTAAATCATTATTATATGATTCTATAATTTTGTAACTTTCAAAAGATCTAATTAATGTTGCCAAATAAATATTAATCTAATTATGATATGACACATGCATCATCATTCTTGAACATCGTATGAAAACATCCCTCTTCCTTTGAAAAATGGTGGAAAAAGAGGAACTAATTAAATCTAAAAAAGAAAAGAAGAGAAGAGAAGAGAAAGAAAATAAAGAAACCACCTCACATACGAACACGTATCCTCTGCATTAACTCAAAAGGGAATCTTTTTGAATCTTTTGAGTTAATGCATCTCGACCGTCTGATATTAAACGGAGCCAATCTAGCTGTCTGATTTTAAAAAAGGGCCCTTTCATATTAGTTCGGATCTAATTTGTAAGAATCTCGAAGTGAATCAGATGGTCCATATTGTATTAACTCAAAAGATACCCTTTTGAGTTAATGCAGAGTTAAACTGTGGTCCTGAGGAACTAATTAAATATAAAAAAAAAATACAAGCCCGTGAAGGCTATATAAAGCAAACAACCACCTCACTTCATGTAAAAGGAAGGAGCAAGCATTAATTCACAAGAAAAAGAGGCCATGGCTTTTCCTCCATCAAAGGCCTCATCTTTTCTCCACTTTCATGCCATTAATATTAGGCCTCTTATTTTATCAATTTCAATCCTCCTTGCGCTTATCACCGTTTTGGGTACTTAATTTGTTTATCTAATTAATTCTGATTCTTCAATTCTATGATGGACTCTTTAATTTATTGATCATCAATTAATGCCGTATATATATAATATATAATTTTGATCATCAATTAATCTAGAGGCTTTGAAGGTGGGAGGTAAAGAAATTGGAGGAAATGGAACTTTTAAAGAAATTCTAAGAGATGAGGCTGTATTACGACTTCAACAATTGGGCAAGGTATCACTGTTTAATTCTTTTCTAAAGTAATTAATTCGATCAATTTCATTTCTCCCATTATTTTAATTTGTGTTCTAACTTCTAACTAAAGAGAAGGCCGGGATTGCTGTACACATTAAATGTTTTGGAGGTGCTGTCCTTAATTAATTTGGAAGTTCAATTCATTATAACTCAATTAAACTCTGGGTTTTTTTTAAGCTTAAAAAAGGAATTTGGAAATACTATTGAAATCCTGTTAATTTGAAATATATTATACTGTTCTGTGCAACGTGTGCGGATGGCATACTTTTAACCTTTTCTTTATTTACCATATATATATACTTTTCTGATTCAGTAACCAGTAACTAATTATACTCTTTTTGTTGCAGCAGTCATAATAGATCTGTGTGCATTTTGGCAATTATATATTATATATTAGGTCATTATCAAGTCAAAATTTTAAATTACAAGTATGTATGCATGCATGCATGCTATAAATTATCACTTGTCAAGTAAGATCTAATTATCTCATGACCACTTGTACTTAGAAGGAGAGTTACATATATCAACCTAGCTAGGTATCTAGAAGACATAATATTTTTTATTGTATAATATTGGGAAATAATTATTGTCACTTTCAAGTAATATTTTTATTGTACCAGTTTCTGTTAATAATATTAATATCTACCTAAGTGAACTCTAGCTATCAGATGCATAAAGTTTTCCCAAGATGATGAAAGAAAATTGCCAACATGTTTTGCCTCAATATACTCTCAAATTAATATTTTAATTGTTTTATTTAATTAGGTTTCTGATCGCGAAGGCTATCTTGAAAGAACCTTCTTAAGCCCAGCTTCACTAAGAGCCGCAGATCTTATCATAAGCTGGATGCATGATGCTGGATTAAAAACGTAATTTAACCCGGCCCCCGACAACTGTCAAGTATTATTTTGCATAATTGATTCTTATAAGAACCCGGATTATATATCATGGAATATATATAAAGCCCCTCACTTAATTAGTTGGTTTTTAATTAAGGAACAATTAATTATCTTCAGAGTTGCTAAGAGCCTTAAGTGGGCATACTACAAACTTCTTATTGTAAATATTTATTTATTATTTTGTTAAACAGATGGGTTGATCAAATGGGCAACATCCATGGCCGTACCGAGTCAATAACAGCATCACCCATGGCATTGCTTATTGGATCCCATATGGTAATCCATTCATTAATTATAATTAACCTCTTTTTCTTTGTTGTTGTTCAATTTAGAGAATGCAAAAGAAAAAAAATTAAGTAAATGGTGTTGACTATTGGTATATTAATTTTCTGTGATTATGCAGGATACAGTCGTAGATGCTGGTATTTATGATGGTACACTTGGCATAATTTGTGCAATATCTGCTGTGAAGGCTTTAAAGATGAGCGGAAAATTAGAGAAATTGCAAAGACCGATTGAGGTATATATTAGTTTTATATATCATGCATGGTTCATTTGTAATGCAATTACGATTCCTCTTTGTCCCGTGGCCCACGGGTAAATAGGTCAAAAGGCAATATTTGTTAATTGACAAAACTGATACCTCAGTAAGTAGCTATTAATTGGTGGAGCTAGCTACTTCATATCTGTATATATGATATGATGATGATATCATCAAATCACAATACTTGGTCTTCTTTATTTTTTATTTCTGTAGAAGAAGTTAAAATATTTTATCTTTTTTATTCAGGTAATTGCATTTAGTGATGAGGAGGGTATTAGGTTCCAGTCTACTTTTCTAGGAAGTGCTGCTATTGCTGGTATTCTGCCAACATCTATTCTACAAGTATCTGACAAGAGGTTAATATTTCAACCTAGCTATTTAATTTAATTTGTTCAACAAATTAAACTATATAGAATACTAATTAATATGTTTGGTTGTCTAAAATTATTCCTTCAGTGGATTTACGTTGCAAGATGTTTTAAAGGAGAACTCTGTAGAAGCTACTGATGAAATCCTTTCTCAAGTTCGGTATAATTCAGAGTCTGTTTGGGGTTATATCGAGGTAATTTTTCTTGGGAGGACTTAATTTCATATGCACCTCTGAAATATCATATTTACCCTTTTAAAATAGAGATAAAAAAAGTATGCTCCTAAAATGTGGTAATGGGAAAGCTGGTTATATATCGGGAATTAAGAAATTAGAAGAGTTTGATAAGCATTCTTACTTTTCAGAAAATGAAATATATATATAAGCTTTTGCAGGATCAATTGTGAATTATCCAATGTTAGGGCTTGTTTAAAATGCTCTGAATTTTATTTTTATTTGTAGGTACATATTGAACAAGGTCCAGTGCTAGAAACACTTAATTATCCTCTAGGTGTGGTGAAAGGAATTGCGGGTCAAACACGATTGAAGGTATGTATATGGGTCCTACAAAGCAGGCAGCTTTTCTTATCTGACCAGGTTTGGTCTGGTACGCTTAACCAACCCTTATTATGTTGTACCAGCCAGGTCTGGTACCAAGATACTGTCCCACCCAGTCAGTCATGTCCAGTAGTATTGTTATTTAGTTATTCAGCTATATTGACAGTGAGTGTTTTATATTTCGATTTTTCAATTTTGATGCTTCCATTATTAATTGCATCCTTACCAGAAAGAACCATACCTAGTACTGCTGCAAACCAGCAGGCCAGGCACAGAATATCTAATTAAGTGCTTTATTGATAGCTGATATTAAATCCTATTCACGCTATGCTATAAACTGTTCTTCATATCATATCATATGTGATATGCAGGTTACAGTGAGTGGAACGCAAGGGCATGCGGGAACGGTACCAATGCTGTTGCGTCAGGACCCAATGGTTGCTTCAGCAGATCTCATAGTAACATTGGAATCTCTCTGTAAAAATCCTGACAAGTACTTGACTCATTTGCACAAGGAATCATTTGCCGGGCTGGTATGCACAGTCGGTGAGCTATTTTGCTGGCCCAGCGCAAGCAATGTCATACCAGGACAGGTGAATTTTACAGTAGATATAAGAGCAATGGATGACAAGGCCAAGGAAGCAATTGTGTCTGAATTCTCCAAGCAGATTTCCGAAAAATGTGATGGTCGGCTGGTGAATTGTGCAGTTGAACAAAAGGTAATTAGTTTGATTGAGCAAATTTGAGAAAACTGTAGTCTGCCGGGACTGCATGAATTGAGCAAATTGTCGAGTTAGAATATATAAAAGATATTAAAAAGAATGAATGAATTATTTATTTTTCAGCATAGCGCTGAGGCAACACATTGTGATAAAGAGTTGAGCTCAGAATTGAAGCATGCAGCGGATTCAAGTATTAGAGAATTATCAAGTGATGTTTTAGGTGACATGCCTGTTTTAATGAGTGGTGCTGGACATGATGCTATGGCCATGGCTAAATTAACCAAGATTGGTATGCTGTTTGTACGTTGCCGTGGCGGTATTAGTCATTCACCGGATGAATTTGTGATGGAGGATGACGTATGGGCTGCTGGTCTGGCACTTGTTCGTTTTCTTGAGCAGCATGTAGACAAGGAATAGAGCATGCATGCTCCCAGTATAAGCAACTGTAAATTAAATTCTGCTTTTCAAATGTTTGTAAAATCTCTTTTACAAATGTTTGAGCAGCATGTAGACAAGGAATAGAGCATGCATGTTCCCAGTATAAGCAACTGTAAATTCTGCTTTTCAAATGTTTGTAAAATCTCTTTTACAAATGTTTGCAATTATGTACAGAAATAGAGAAGTGAATAACACTGTTAGTTCAAATATATCATAACTCTTTAGGTAGCTATATAAGGAAATAAGTTTTAATTACTTAAATGACCACATGCAATGCATTTTATATACTGGCAAGAAGAGGAGAAGTAAATTAATGGTGGTACTAAACCTGACATGTTGGATTTGTGCGATGTTTTGCATTTTTTAAGTAAACCCAAATTGATTTAACAAATTGCTGGTCTGTCTGGAACTTAAGATAAATGAAAATGAAGTACAAGTAAGTCTACAATGAAAATAATAAAAAAGAGCTGCATGGCACCATGTCTTAATTCAATTTGTTGAAGGTGATTTGCTAACATCTAACATGTAACATCACAAGTCACAAGAGGTAGAGGAGATCAAGGCCAGGCCCAGCCCAGCCCAATTTGGACTTGAAATTAAGATGTTAAAGCAGGAGCAGGCTTCATTTCAGTTCAGCCCATTTTGAGTCACCAATATTTCATTTCGAAACTATGATGTGAAGTCGTACCGGGGTAAAAACAACAACAAATCTATCTATAGATATAATTTGGGATCCCCGGTTACTGTAGATCAACAGTATTATCTACAGTTCCATTCGATTTCTTCACCGTTTGATCTACAGTACCATTCCATTTCGTCACCGTCTGATTTATTTTGGACAGTTGGTGAATATCTCTGTAGATATGTTAGTCCCTGACAAGTGGGTCCCATTTTTCACCATGATTTCTCCAGACCTTTCCACCGCCTTCTTCATTTCTATTTGGGCTGCTCTAAAAATTCCCCTTTTGCTTTTGCCGCAGCTGCACTGAAAACAGAGAAGTTCGGCGATAGATACCTCCTCTTCTCCATCTCTCTCCTTTCGATTCTAAATACGATCTCCTCTTCTCCGTCTCTCTCTTCTCTCAATTTTTGCTCGCCGCTCGCTTTTGTCGTCGTCTCTTTCCTCCGATCTCCGTGTAATCCGAACCTTCTTTTGAACGACAAGGTTGGGTTTCTTAATTCTTACGTTCTTCCTTCTGTGAATTTTCTGTATTGCAATTTCTAAACTCTGTTTTTTTTCCTAATTTCTCAAGTGAAAAGTTAATTAGGATACATAGATAACGGGAATATTGTATTTGTTGTTTTCTTCTTTTGCAGTTTTAAGATCTATCTTCGGCAATACATAAACAACATCTTCTCTTTGGCTACGACTATTAAGGTATCTTTCTAACCTTTTATAATTTGACAAAAACACATTATTAAAATTAATTAGAGAGCTTACTGTATTTTTTTCCAAAACTGTTGCAAATACTCATTTCGCTCTCTGTATATGTGTGTGTGTGTCTCTTTATGCAATTACAATATTTTTTTTAACAATCTGTTAAATATTGTTGTAATACGACTATTAAGGTATCTGTTTCAATACATCAGATTTGTTAATTGAAGCTACGTCTTTATATAACGGATTAAATGAAGAACAAAAAAGAATTTACGAAGAAGTTGTCGAATTAGTGGAGTTAAACAAAGGTTTGCTCTTTTTTGTTTATGGCCATGGAGGTACAGGAAAAACATACATATACAAAACAATACTCTCAATGTTACGATCTCAAGGCAAAATAGTTTGACCAGTTGCTTCATCAGCTTTAGCAGCTCTATTAATCTCACGCGGAAGAACTACTCATTCTAGATTTAAAATTTCCAATTGATATAAATGAAAGTTCCACATGTGACATAAAAAAGAGAACAAATCTAGAAGAGCTTATTGACAAAACATCACTTATAATCTGGGATGAAGCTCCAATGAATCATCGCTATTGTTTTGAGGCTCTAGATCGAACATTGAGAGATATTTTAGGTACACGTAACAAACATTGTAAAGAAAAATCTTTCGGAGGTAAAACAATATTACTTGGAGGAGATTTTAGACAAACTCTACCAGTTACCAAATACGTGAGCAAACATGAAACATTGAACGCATCAATCACAAAATCAAATGTGGCCTTATTTTCACATTTATACACTTCACACAAACATGCGCTTAGAACATCCTCAAATGTCTCCACAACAAAAAGAGGATGCAACAAAATTCAATGATTGATAATTAGCAATAGAAAATGCTACTATCCCAAACATGCAATTGTTCAATGAACCTAAAAGCAATTGGATAGAAATACCAAACGATTTATTAGTACTTGCAGACAAGAATAAGAAGAAGGCTATTATAGAAACTATTTATCAGGATCTTCAAATATTTTACAAGAATCCTCAATACCTAAAAGAAAGAGCAATAGTTACTCCAACAAATGACGATGTCGATATTATCAATAGAATGATACTCAACATGATACCAACAGATTGCACAACATACTTCAGCTCAGATACAATGTGTAATTCGACAATCCCTCTAGAAGAACTTCAAACAATGTACCCTTTTGAATGTCTAAACTCTATCAAACAAAATGGCATCCCAAACCATCTACTAATATTAAAGGTTGTCCAGTTATGCTATATGCAATATAGATCAAGTAAATGGCATGTGCAATGGAACACGATTGATAGTTACACAGTTAGCACAAAAAATAATGAAGCTGTCATAATCACAGGTTCGAACGCAGGAAGAACAACCTACATACCAAGAATAATTTTCAACGTAAAAGATCCAAAATGGTCATTTACATTAAAACGAAAACAATTCCCGATTAGATTATCTTATGCAATGACAATTAATAAAAGCCAAGGACAAACCCTTAACAGAATATGAATTTATCTCCCTCGTCCAGTGTTCACTCATGGACAATTGTATGTCGCACTTTCTAGAGCCACTTCTAGATCAGGTGTAAAAATCCTTATCGAAAATCCAAATGACGAATATCCAAATTACACTCAAAATATAGTTTATACTGAAATCTTTCAAGATTTAGGTATGCTTCCACAAAAATCTATATTTATCTACCAAAATTCAAATATAATAGTAAATATTCATAATTGTATTTCTATTGCTACAATTTTTACTAACACTTGTCATATTTTCTCATAAATTTCGCAGAACAGAATAACCTCATTTAGAGCACTCAATGGCGACATGCACCGACCAACAATAATGGAAAGGATTGTCAAACTATGGACTGCATATAATCCAGCAGATAATAGAAAATTTTCGTACAATTTCGACTCGGTTGACAAAGAGGTATTCAATATTTTACATAAATTTTCAGAACTCTGGTTACAAACATTCTCAGCTATCTATTCTTACTAAACAACTATCCTCATTTGTTGAAGACTAATGATGGACACTCAAATATCGTCATACTCAAACAACTACAAGAAACAACTGCTCGAAAGCAACTTCCCTCCTCCCACCACATTCCACTACCTCCAAAGCCACTATCCTGCTTTTTTATCTGACCCCAAACTCCTATCCCTTCATCAGATCTGCTACAAAAGCTACTGAAAGCTAATAATAGACAATCTGGTAGAAGCACTGGCACATATCTTACAAAAACTGCTTTAAACATGTTTGTGACAAAATAGCTACCAGAGTTATTGATAAGGCAAGGGTTCTACCAAGTCTAAATTGAGAGAACAATAAGAATTCTGAATATGAAATTGGAGAAAAGATGAGGGTTTTGGATTTTTATCTTCACAGGAAGGGGTTTCAAGCTTCATAACTCATAAAGCTGCTTGTCTGGCGCTGCGCCAGGCACTTGACCTTGCACCATATTTGTTGAGGTGATTCTTCTTCCATGATTTCATTTCTTTCCGAGTTTGTTTTATGCAAATTGGATTTATATTTTTATATTAGTTTAATTTTTTTTTTACATTCCTCACTACCTATCCATGCATAACAATCAACAAAAAGTAAATATTAGCATCAGATGAAAACAATTCCTTTGCTGATCATATGCTAACTGCAATGCCTAATACATTAATATGATGTCAACGCAAACTTTACGATTAATAGTAACTATCTCAAATTTGTATGCCTAACAGCTGACTTCATTTTGGTACAGATGTGTCCTAAATTATTTCAAATTTTCTCAACAACCAATTGGAAGAATCAAAGAATAACAATATATGTACCCCTGCTTTTAAAAAAGATATATGTTTGCACACTATTATTGTTACAAGTTATTTTCATTAATACTTTGATACATCGGATGGGGTCAGGGAATGCAAACTTAGGGAATTAACTAATTATTTAAAGCCACATGATTGTCATACTATTTTCTCGCTATGGATTCAAAAGTATTTTTTGAGCTATGGGACTGGTCATGTTTTTTAGGATCTATTGCAAAACTTGGGGTGATTGTAAGTATTTTTTTATCTATGGGACTGGTCATGTTTTTTTTATCTATTGCAAAACTTGCGGTGATTGTACTTCAGCCTCAATCAACCAATCAGATGAAAAATTACAAGTAAGGTGGCATACAGTATAAAATTCTATCTGTTATTTTTAAATGCAGCAATAGGATTATAAAAAATCTCGGCGTTCAAGTAAACGAAGCTTTCATGTACTATAAAAGGTAATTTTGTTATTACACAATTTTTTTTTCATCTTTTATGACAAGGTTATCAAATCCACGATTGAAGCATTTTGCACCTGGCTACCTTGAGCTTTAGACCTTTTGATAAGGTAATGAAATGCACTATCCTGCACAGGACATATATACAATATTGTACATCACAACTTTTAATGACATATGCTTTTTTCAACATCAAATTAATTTTTTAAATATTAGTACACAAGTTGCGAAACAATCTAAATAACTTTCTCTTTTACAGTGGTGAGAACAACAAAGGAAAGGAAAGGAGGAATAGCTCAACCGCAATTACACAAGGAGCTTAACATAGTTAGTTATCTGCCAAAAAAACACTTTGACATATTTTACTAACACAAAAAACTGTGTTTGTAACTATTGCCAAACAAATGTTAGCTTATTCTACTGAAGACTGAAAATTGTACAGCTTTCGTAGCATTCGAACAGAACTATGCCAACTATCCATGTAGTTCATTTTGTTGTACAGTTTTAATTATGTTTTTATAACTTATTCATTGTCACTGTGAGTAAAAAGTATTTTATGCGCTTCTATTATATAATATTTTATATGCTTTTCTCTTGGCATTGGAAAAAATTGCCGAAGCGTAGCGAGGCCACTGGCTAGTTTAAATTAATGTGGGTGGACTCTTGACATGAACATGATACATGCACCATGATCAAGTCAAAAAGATGAACACTGAAGGCATGATAACATGGTTAGGCCATATAATCATGCATATTGGTTAGGCCAGTACTTCTGATTGACTGTTCAGACTTTAAAAACAAAGATATATAAGAGCCCATAGCACGGGTCACTGTATAATATGCATATTACCATGCATAGCTCCACTCTATATTTGTTATATAAGAATTAATGTCGTCCCATTTTAACGCATGCATATTAATTGCACCACCGAAAACTTTTGAAAGAGTTACCACTAAAATTTGCATTACTAAATTGGATAACTAAATACAATTACATCGCTGCTAAATAAATTTCATGTAAAAATTATTTTACCGCATGGACGCGCAAACTTAATTAATTGTATGTGCTCAAAATTTCAGCACATACAATTAATGAATCTACCCATGCATGCAATCCACAAGTAATTATGTATGTATCCATGAAATTAAATTTTATCCCTCAATATATATTTCAAAAAATTGTATGGGTGTGCAATTAAATATCTTTTGCTTGAACAGAAAAAAAATGGCCCGTTGAAAGTAGTCACCATAAAATAAATATAGTATCCACATGCGAATACACGTAGTCATGTAAATATGTGATCGATATCTTCTTCTTCAAACAAAATCTTGTAAACATGACACAATTTGTGTCTTGTGTTACCATGCATATCTGATCGATTTGAACAACAAGCAATTAATAAACAATGCCGTGCGTATTTTTTAGAAATTAAACACAAATTAAAATCTATGACCATCATAGACAACTCCAAAGCCAACTCAATTATATCTAACTACGTGCATATATGCTCAAGATTAAAATCTAATTATATCTAACTACCTAGCTTCATCTCCCAGTTAACGAGCCAAGATTTTGCGTTTTGTTTGAATCGTTGCATATATAGCTCAAAAATGATTAATTGTTGTTTTGTTATTACTATGATGAATGAATAGGTTAATTATATGAAGAAGAAATTAACGTTTAATTTGTCAATGATGAAAGCAGCAGCAGCAGCAGCAGCAGTCTTGATCAAGTTGTCAGGCTCAACTCCTTCACAATTAATTAATCCTTCCGGCCAATAGCCAAGCCGATCGATTGGGAATGTGCGGATAGCTAGCTAGGCTGCCATGTTTTGGATATATTTATTTATTCGGTTATAAATTAACCTGAGTACTGTTAAGTGTTATCCATCCTCCAACCTAGATCAGTTCCCAGCTACGTGGGGCCCACTCGCGCGGTGCTTACAAGCTGATGCTTCTGCATGCGTATGATCGATCTTGACCTCGATCTGCTTAACTAATTTGTCGTCTCCCCCGAAGATGATGATGACATGGTCATCCCGGCCCAGTTTAACATTGCATTTTCACGGCGAAGTCGATCGACAATTCGACATGCATGAATCAAAGCAACTATATATTAATTTCACGAAAGACTCGGATGGGAAATTAATTAAAGCACTTTGCTTGATGATCGATGCTTCCCGCTGAGGGGATATCCATCCTTGGAATTGGAATTAAACTTGATATATGCAGATGGATATGCAAATGGTGTTCGACATTAATTAATTAATTAATTGCCTCTCAAACTAGCTAGCGCTACCTAGCTAGCTACCATTTTGTATTGTTTATATATATATGATATTATTGTTTGTTATTAAGTTGTTCGTTTGTGGCTTGTTCGTGTTTTCGATCAGGTGCTTGGTTGATCGATAAAGCAAGCATGAGATCGATATGTATTAATGTATAGAGAGAGAGATGGACTATTGTGCTTTGCAAAGTAAAATTCTCTCTTTACTTCGGGTCATATTTTCATTTTGAAATTTCAAACAACCGATCTGAACCGTTCAATATGTTCTAAATATTGAAATGTGCTTGGAGACTAAATTTTACATTTTTTGAATTTTTTTTACTATTTATTAAGCCACTTTGAAAATTGCTGATCTATTATGAACAGTAAAAAACAGTAAAAATTTCTGGACCACCGGATCAGCAATTTTCAAAAGTAAAAATAGCCAATCCAATGCAATGTTTAGTTTAAGCTATCCAATTTTCAAAAAAATAATTAAGAGCAGTAGAGCTGCCAAAAAAGTCTATAGTTATTGATTCAATTAACTTCAATTCGAAAACAAATTCACAATTAACTTGTTCGATTAAAGTTTGTTCTGAAACAAATTAAACCAGTTTGATTCGAATCTTATATAAACTCAAACTAGAGTAATATTTATTTGGTTTTGATTCGTTTCCAGCCGTACTGGCCATAACGCTTCTGTTTTAGTTTATATTTATAAATTCATGTTGACCATAAGGGCTTCAGTTTTGCTATCCAACACCAAATTTTTAATCAAATTAATTATCTATTTGACGACTCAAATTTGACTTTTGGAACACTACTCCTCTATTTCTTTAGATAAAGTTTTTAATATCTTCACTTTTTATTTTGTCTATATATCCTTTAGATAATAGATAATAACTAAATAAAAGTTTCTTAGTTAAATAATAAACTAAAATTAGATGGTTATAATTTAAATGTCTGTATTTTACGTGTCTTTCACTATTATTTTATTTTAAAAATTTTATAACTAAAAAATTAACACTTGAATATAAAAAGGCTGTTAATTAGGTGTAATCTATACAATCTTTAATTTGACTTAAGAAATTTTTTTTATTTAATAAAAAATTTTCTTAATTAAATATATCAAGTACGGTAATAAATATATATGAGATATGACACTTATTATCTAGTACTCCAAGAGTAGAAAATAATATACATTCTAAATTTCTAATGAATTGAAACCTCCAATGAAGAGTTGAATAAGCAAATAGAAAATTGTGGTAGTTAAATTAATTAATTAATTAATTAATATGAAAAGAAAAAAGAAATGGATATGTCCAGCAATTTGAAACCGGAGACGTTGTGCTTATAGTTTATGGGATGGCTCCTTAATTTGTCTGAAATGGAGATGAAGAAAAGAAATTAAGGACAAAAAACCAGGAATCTCTCAGTCTTACAAAAACCATTTTAAAAAACCATGTGCTTCAACCTGCCCTTGGAGTCTTTCTAGTACTCGAATCAATAAAACCAACAATCAATCGTAAAATCAATCGAAATCTGGGGGTCGCTCAGCTCAACAATCTCTCAGCAATTAAATCTGAGAAGGTATGTTTCAGTCTTAAAAATTGAATCTTTTTTTGGTATTATTATTACGATTCAAAATTAAGTAGCAATGAAATGTGAATTGATTTGGTTGAATTTTAGAAGAAAAGAAGATGTCGCTACTATCAAAGCTGAAGTGTGTAACCATTGATGTAACGGGTACCCTGATAGCTTATAAAGGAGAATTGGGGGATTATTATTGCATGGCTGCCAAGGCTGCTGGTCAGCCTTGCCCTGATTACAAACGCATGCATCAGGGCTTCAAGACTGCCTACACTGACATGGCCAAAACATACCCTTGCTTCGGCTTTGCTGCCAAGATTCCAAATGTCGATTGGTGGAGAAGATGCGTCAAAGATTCCTTCATCCGGGCAGGATACCAGTATGACGACGACACATTTGAGAATATCTTCAAGCGCATTTATGCATCCTTCGGATCTTCTGCGCCATACGCCATATTCCCTGACTCTCAGCCCTTTCTGCGGTGGTTGCGTCAGACAGGGCTCACTGTGGGAATAGTTAGCAATGCCGAGTACCGCTACAAGGAGGTCATCCTCCCCGCATTAGGCCTCAACAAGGTAGGTGCTCTATTTTCTCTCTTTCTCTCTTTCTCTCTTTCTCTCTTTCCTTTACCAGTAACCAGGAATTAAATTAAATGTCACACACACCACAGGGATTAGAGTGGGATTTTGACGTATTCTCTGGCATCGTTGGAGTGGAAAAGCCCGACAAGAAGATTTACGAAATGGCCCTTGAGATGGCAGGAAATGTGAGGCCTGAGGAGACACTGCACATTGGTGACAGTTTCCGCAAGGATTATATTCCAGCTCGTGCACTGGGGATGCATGCTGTGCTTCTCGACAGATTCAAGACAGTAGAAGCGCAGAAATGGAGCGAGGCAGGTGCACCGGTTTTCCCCGACCTGGTGTCGGTTCAACAATGGCTCACCAAGGGAATGGATGATGAAACAGTTAGTAAGGTTGCAGGGAATGGTTATGGTTCAATCAATTAATTAATGATGTTATGATGTAATTGCATGAGAAGAAAACAGAATGGTTGGATTTATTTAGGAACTCAGGAGTGATGTGATGTGATGTGATGTTATGTAGCACTCACTAGAGGATGGAAGTTGCTTTCCACTTTTCAGTATTAATTGTTGCTAAATCAAGTTTTTAATTAATTAAGATAAGTTTCTTCGCATCCTCTAGTGTCCAACGGAGTCATGGTGGGATTAATTTCACTACTGTGTAGTACCAGTACCAGTATCAGTACCAGTACCAGTACCAGTACCAGTACCATAACCACCAAATTGCTCAGACATGTTATTTTTAACTTTGAAAATATGACCTTGATTACCTTTGTTCCTGAACTGAAACAGTTAGCACCTAGCAGAGGTTGGTTGTTGCTGGTAGTCTGGTACCAAAGCTGAAGTAATTAGTGCATAAAAGGACCTCTGCCGTATTCTGATGCCTTTTCTTGATTATTATACATCTTATGAGATGAAGAATATGAGCAATTATCTATACTCATTTTCTTTAATGAATTTTCAGATTTGGCTACAATATTTTAAGATGCGTAGGTTGATGATTTTATTGGATTATGTATGTATTAAGGAGGCCTTTTTTAGTTGTACACAACCTTTATCATCTGTGATAATTTATCTGAAGAAAAATATATATATATATATATATATTTTAAAATAATGTAATGTATATTATCAAATTTTGGATATAAATAAGGATACTTTGGAAACGCTAAAGAGTAGAGACAAAGGATTACAAGAGATATTATTTGAGAATTTCTTACATCTCTGATCCGTAAAAATATATATATGTGTTTAAATACGAAGAGAAATTAATATGAGAACACAAAATCATATGATGAAATTAAAATGAAAAGAGAGCAGCAAAATCAGACAATAAAACAATATAAATTATAGAATATGTTTCTTCTCATATTCTGTGATAACTTAAACAGGACAACAAACCAAAAATTGAAATAATATCTGTTGTGTAATTTTTGCAAAAATGTGTAAAGAACCGAATTGAGTAGGAAGTAGGAAGGGATATCTCCAGTTTTGGAAAAACCGCAGGCATTTGTTTGGACTTTGGACTCTCTCTCAGTCTCTCCATTTCTCTGCATCTATCAAAAGATTGAAAGATAACGAACGGCGTTGGTTTGGCTACTGGCTACTGGCTACTGGTAGTAGTAAATAGTAATGCTAATTAGAACACAGCTCTCTGCTTGCATCTCCAGATCTCTCTCTTCTATCTCTCCTACCACCTCAACCTTAGAAGATGTCGCTTCCAATCACAGAGGTAATTAGAGGTTTTAATTTCATGGTGGAGAGGAGAGGAGAGGAGAGCTCTCTCTAAAAAATAACAAAATAAAGACGCCCACCAACTGTTCGACAAAACTACTAATAATCCAATCCATTTTGCACCTTAATTAGGTTTGGCAAGAGTGGTATTGAAGAAAGGAAAAGCAGAAATTTTCATGGGTGGAAACCCCATGGTCTACAGTGGTGCTGTCGATCGAATAAAGGGTCGGCCAGCTCCTAAAACTGGGGACATGGTTTTAGTGTCTGACGGTTCAGAAAACCCCATTGGTTGGGGTCTCTACAACTCTGTTTCAATGTATTGTGTCAGGCTTATGCAACTCGAACAAGACGCAACAAGGTGGGTGCCTAAATTATCTACATTTCCCTCTATCTTATTCTTACTTAAGCACCATACCAGTCTCAGTACAATGCTTAAACTTGTACAGTGAAGAGCTTTTTTATATTTTTCAGAGATCCATCATGCATATTAAATATGGAAAATCTGCTCCAGAAAAGGTTTTCAGCTGCTATGGATTTACGTACAAGCCTGGGCCTTCCATCAGCTGATACAAATGTTTACCGCCTAATTAACAGTGAAGGTGACCGGTACGTAACCTGATGGCAGCTCAATGGTTTTTATTACATACAAAAAAAAATTATATTGAAGAGTTGTTTTCAAATCTATGATTCTATATGATATTATGTCTGAAGCACAGATTGTCAGGCCTCATAGTGGATGTATTTGGAGAAGTGGCAGTAATTGCATCATCAGCTGCTTGGGTTGAGAAGTACAGACAACAAATCGAGTCTCTTGTGAGTCAAGTTTCTGGTATTAGACATACTTGGTGGAGATCGTCAGTTGATATCTTAAAAGAAGAAGGCCTCCAAGTTGAACAGAGCCACTCTCCCGTCGCTCAAAAATTCAAGGTTAAAAAACTAATTTTGGTATTATTTATTATATTATTACATGTTTGTTTAGTTTTGATCTTTAATCCTAACAAAACATCTGTGAGACCTCAAAGAAAGGGTAATGTTTATTGTAGTAATGGGCACATATCATATGAGACGTTTCAGATTTGCATGAGGGATGGATGGATACTATTACTATATATTTTGAGGATTTTTCAGAGGGAACATAACTAAAAGTTTTGCCTATTTCTTCTTAAAAACTAAGGTTGTGGAGAACGGAGTGTATTATCAAGTTTCACCAGAAGGTCAGAAAACAGGATTTTATGCTGACCAAAGGGAAAACAGGCGCCTCATTTCATCTCTTTCCAAGGATAAAAAAGTACTTGATTTATGTTGTTACACTGGTGGATTTTCCCTTGGTGCATTACTTGGTGGCGCTCACCATGTCACTGGTAAGCCTCGATTATCTTTATCAGATAGGTCTTTTTTCTAAAGAAATCCATTATTTAATTTGTATTTTTCAAAAGGCACCATCCATGTCTATTTGAGAAGCCCCTTTATGAAAACCAAGAGCTGACACTTTTTATTAAGAAAAGAGAAAGAATTACCACTTTGCCCTTACTTCAATAATATCCAAGTTCCTTTTCAGTTTTCAATTCATATAGTAGGGACAAGAACGGTTTTAAGGGTTATGTGAATTGCCATCGCATTTCCAATTGCATGAGATTATGGCAATCTGCTTCTGTTTCTGGTTTCAGTTTCCTTATTCCAATCCCCCAGGAATACTGTCAAATTTGTCTTCAATATTTAGTTTTCTACAATTTGGGCTTGCTTCAATCTTGTCCCATTCACTATTGGTTTTGATACTTTTTTACTCAATTTGGGCTTGCTTGCTTCAACTGAAAGAAAGGCATTTCTGGAAAATATAATTTGAAAAGGAATGAAAAAGATAATATTTTGTGTGACAATTTAATTTTAGGAGTTGATTCTTCAATGTCTGCAATAGAGTTAGCGAACGAGAATATCCATCTGAATAATTTGGATCATGAAAGAATATCATTTGTAAAAGAAGATGTAAATGAGTTTATGAAACAAGCTTTATTACGAAATGAAGAATGGGACCTGGTAATTCTAGACCCTCCAAAATTTGCACCTAGGAAAAAGGTCATCTCTCTCTCTTCCTCTTCCTCTTCTCTCTCTCTTTCACACACACACACACACACACACACATACATACATGTTATTATGATAGTTAATATATATATATTTGTAGGTGCTCCATAGTGCACGTGGCATGTACAGAAACCTAAACTCATTGGCAATGCAAGTGACTCAAAGCCGCCTTTTTATTCCAACACTTCAGGTAATTAAGCTTTAATTTTTCTTTCACAAACACTTGTTTCTGCATTGCATGCTGTTCTTTCTACTTGTTCTTTACAAATAAATGAAATAAATGAAATAATTGCAAAGTGCAGGGTGCTGCATCAATGTCAGGTAGAAGAATTGGTGTTTTACGGCAAGGCGGGGCGGGTTGTGATCATCCCATAAACCCATCATACCCAGAAGGGGAATATCTTACCAATATCTTGCTCAGCCTTTCCTAAACAAACTCATAATTAATTTCACTTTTCTTGCTTGGAAATTAATTTCTGCAGCTGGTTATGGTTAGAGTCAGATGACTTAAAAGAGTGTTGGTTGTGAAATTGGTTACAATTAATGTTGATTTGAGTGATTTAAATGAAGCTTTGTTTAAATATATAGAAATTAAGTGGATGGAATCAAGATAATAATTAATTATTAAGACTTGCATCATTGGAGCAAGCATCAATACTAATCGTCGGTTATGCATGCTATTGTTATTATCCAATTGAATTTAAAGCATTAATTAAATAAAAGAACTTTTACTACAAGTGAAGTATTTATTCATTGACAACATAAGATGTTACAAGTTCAAATCATTTTTTAAACTTAACTAACCAATACGATTAGATGTATATATTTTTTAAAAGAGTTCAATCGCCAGGGGCGGATCTAACCTCTATTATTATAAAATTTTAACTATACGTATAAGAATTTAATTGAATTTTATGTTTTTTTAACTTTTTATATACTCTAACCACTCTCAACAAATGACATATGTTTAGTGTTTATTTTATAATTGAGAGGTATTGGGTTCAAATCTCACTCACTACAATTATACATTTTAATTTTCAGCCACTCCTACTAAAATTTGATAATTCTGTCACTGTCAATCGCTCATATTATATATACAAATATATATAACAGATGATATATATTTTTTACATCGTGCTATAAGGTGAACAAACAGTATGCAGGTGTAAGTTAATTTTCTTAAATGAAAAGGGCTTCGGCCTTTTAATTAAAAAAAAAGAAATTTTTTTGACATAGGGATGGTATTGATAGGCTATTCAGTACTTGGTGGTAGGGGTGAGTAAATTGCTTATAACTCGTAATTCGCTCATAACTCGCTCGCTAAATGCTCATTATCAACTCGCTATAACTCGCTCATTAACTTAATGAGCCGAGCATGAGCATACCTCAACTCGCTCATAACTCGCTCATTAAAAACTGAGTTACATAAATCCTGCCACATCTAATCCACTTCTCTAATAGTTGTTATTATATCCAGAAAAATAATATTAATAATTTGCAAATTTTCCTAAAACAAGCAGAATTACAATTCCCATTCAATGTACTATTGCTTAATTTTCTTTGGTTTCGGACCATACTCATCAATACACTAGTCTCAAAATATAACGCAAAATTTGATCACAAAAAATTTGATCATTAATACACCGTTCTGGATTTGTACAGTTCTGAATTTGTATATCTAAATTCTATATTTTTATTATTGTTTTGATAATGCAAATTTGTAGGTATGTGACAAGGAGATAGGTTTGAGTATGTGACATATAGGGACGTGAGAACGATAAAAAGATAGTTGTTTGATTTTGTTAAATTTACTTATGGATAATTTTTTGTTAAATTATGTACTGTTTAATTAGGTTGAATTATGATAATTTGTTAAATTTTATAAATAAAAAATAGTTTTTGAATAATGTATTTTAAACAACTCGGTAATTCGCTCATTAACAACTCGCTCATTAAACTAATGAGTCGAACATTAGCATACCCCAACTCGCTCATGCTCGCTCATTAATCACCCCTGCTTGGTGGGACGTAATTGGGTACTCGTGGTTTCTGTAAAAAATAAAGTTATCATGTTAGATTCTCTAACTTTCGTTTTTTTTTTTTTTTTAATTATGGTTATTAAAAAAATATTTCACTATTCCTATACATAGAGCTCCGACATTTTTATTAATATCCAAACTTTAGCACAAATTATTATTTATGCCTAGAATCTCATCAAATTTCTAAAAATGCTCAAGCCGGCCAGAAAATGGCCGGCTTACTCATTTTTTTTATTTTTTTAGAGACACTATGAAGAGCAAAATAATGAAAGCTAACACTGAAAATTAGAATTTTTTTTGTTTAAATTATTTTGTTAGATTACTTTTTTTGATATATATAATTAGCATATTTATACTAAAATACGCTAAATTACACTAAATTACATTACATTACGCTAAAATACGGTAAATTATGGTAAATTACATATAAATAGGGACGATATCTTCACTGAAAAGGCAAAAAACGACGGCGAAACTTCAAACGGTCATAAAATGGCGCTCGAGTGTCCGATTTCAGCAAATGACCACTTTTCGAAAAGCTTGCGAAAATACGCATGCGTCCGTGCCGACTATGCCGGATTTTGAAATTGAGAATCATAAAAAAACTAAGGGAAGAGCCTCAAAACTTGAGTTGAAGTTTCCGATTAAGATTTTCATTTCTATTATTCAATCCAAGTAGCTCAGTAAATTAGTTACATAATGAACTTGTAGAATACCAATTTTTACTATTTTCCGAATTGTTTTACTATTTTTTATGATTCATGAAAGATGAGCAAATCGGTCTACTTTAGCGTAATTTACCGTAGTTTAGCATAATTAGCGAAGTTATTGTAATTTAGCATAATTTAACGTAATTTAGTGTAATTCAACATAATTTATTGTAATATAGTGTAATTCAACATAATTTTCAGTAATCTAGTGTATTTATTTTAGTATAAATATGCTAATTATAAATCAAAAGAAGTAATCTAACAAATAATTTAAACAAAAAATTTAAATTTTCAGTGTTAGATTTTATTATTGCTGTTCATAGTGTCTCTAAAAAAAAAAAAAAAACGAGTAAGCCGGCCAGAAAATAGCCGGCTTACTTCTACCCCCTAAGCCGGCCATTTTTTGGTCGGCTTGGACATTTTTCAAAATTTGATGAAATTATGGGCATAAATAATAATTTGTATAAACTTTGGATATTAATAAAAATGTCGGTAAAGAGCTTCCTGACAGGTGGACACTTAAGTTGATTACACGGAGACGGAGGGAGATATAAGATATTTAGGTCCCTCCCCAGAAACCTACCGACTACCGTACACCTGGTTTATAAGATCTACATTATCTGACAGGTGGGTCCCAAAGTCATCGATCTGAGGGTGTACCTCAGTACCTGTGTTGTGTGTAAGTGCAACCGACCTTAAATAAAATATAGATTCCCTCTTTGGGGGTTGGGGCTTCTTTTAGTTCTTTCTTTCTCTCGAGTCTGGATTGATGAATTGATTCATTCCCTGTTGTGTGCAAGTGACCTCACAGAGCACGCTTCGCTTCGCTTCCCTTCCCTTCCCTTCGCTAGAGAGAAAATCCCAATCCCAATCCCATGGCGAGTGCGGGTGATGCTCCGCCGCCGCCGCCGCAAGTAGTTCGTCAGTCTCCTACGGCGATCCACTCCGGGGCGGTGTCGGACGATGAAGAGGAGGAAGACCTGTGCAGGATCTGTCGCTGCGCGGCCACCTCAGAAGATCCGCTCCATTACCCTTGCGCATGCCGTGGCAGCATTAAATTCGTGCACCAGAACTGCCTTCTGCAATGGATCAACCACAGCAGCTCTCACCGCTGCGAGGTAACCTTGATTTTCTTCTTTAATCTTGTATCTTGACCTAGAGCTAGAGCTAAGATAACATTTTTGAATTACAGGTCTGTAGGCACACTTTTTCCTTTACCCCGATATATGCCGAGAAGACCCCTTCCAGACTGTCCCTTGCCGAACAACTCACCTGGCTTGCTGCAAAAACATGGACTGCCTCAAAGTTTTTCACCCGTCTGGCACTTGTTCTCTCTGTGTGGTTTGTAATTGTGCCATTCGTAGCAGCTCACTTCTGGGATATGGTGTTTATAAAGACTCCCAGGGAATTAGGAGATGTTCACTGGCGTCACAGCAACAGCACCATAATTGATGAAATACTATGTGGTCAGCTCATCTTTCTTTGCACTATGTTGGTAGCTGCTGCTCTATTCATCTCTTTCGAGTTGTTAGGTGCAAACAGGATTCCACTACTCGGTGATGGGGCCCTATTTCAGGAGCATGAGTCGTTTGCTGAAATCATAGGGATGAGAGGACCTGCTATTAAATTGGTCAAGCGTGCATTTCAGGCGCAGCTAGGTATTGCCGTGTTCCTGGTTATTGCAGTATTGGTACCTTTTTCATGGGGAAGGATAATTCTCTACCAAATGAATGGTGGTACCGGACATGCAAGCGATTGGTGCATGCTTGCAGTTGGGTACATATCTATTCTTGGCCCATGTGCCATTATTGCGGGGCTCTACATGATTCGACAATTTTCCAAGGATATTAGTCTGAGCAGGAGCAGTATTATGAAAGGTTTATGTGCATGCAGGAGTTTTGTAGTGAGGATGTTTAGACAAGGGTTTATTTTAATGGTTGTGTTTGGTAGTTTCCCTTGCGTGTGTGGATGGTGGTTTGATATATGCACCATGAAAATGGTGCAAATGCAATTTGGGGGCCTCGACCATTTGTTGGATTTCCCTCCACTAAGAATCTTGGTGTTTTGGGGTTGTGGAATTATTTCTCTGGTGTTTATGAAAAAGTTCCTCCTGCTTATTGATGAGGTATGATTTCAAGCTAGATTTTAAGTTCCTCCACTCAGAATCTGTCTGTTCATTACTTCATTTAAGTTAGTTCATTACTGTAACAACCTTCTATTATTGGCAGGAACTACAACTACGAGAGGGAATTTTATACTCTCTTCAAATACCAACAGACATCAATCAAATTTCGATCCGTGAATTTACTGATGCATCATTGCACGATAATGCATACCGTCTCCTGCTAAACACTGCTGTTTTTATGACCTTGACGGTGGTTCTTGTCTTTTTACCATTCAAGCTGGTCAGCTGTACTCTACCTTCTTTCTTCCCACTGAATTTCATGTAAGTTTCTTTACTTTTCTTCCCATTTCTTGCAACAGTACCTGAAACTATCTTTCTATTGACTATATATAGTAGAATCCATAAACACAAAAGTTTGGTACCAACTAGAATTAAATAAAAATGGAGCAAAATGCCAAATATAGAATCAGGGAAGTAAAAAGTTGCACAATATATATTAAATCACTAAATGTCATCAAGTGTCAAGACCTAATATATATATATTATTTACAAATGGTAGCCTTTGCTATTCGCCAAGTGGTCTGCACTGGAATACCCTTGGGAGACTGTTACGCAGCCGCTACGTCTCGCGTCATTACAACCCTCACTCAGCATTCAAGTTTGTCTTGCATCATTGGCTCTCTTTTGTTGCCAAGGCCCTTCACCTGGATGATTTCTTGCTACCAATGAATGGAGATGCTAATGGAAATGCTTCTACTAGCAGATTTGACGAAGTCAAAGAATCTCAGGATGATCAAGTTGATTCAAAGTATGTGTTTTTTTAGTTTATTTTTGTGTTTACAACCTGTATGACAGTGAAAAATTGTGCATTTGGTGCAAGAGAGAATGCTGTGCATATGCACAATGCCTACCAACCACAGGACATGTCATGGAGCCCTTATTAAGTATTATAATTATCCTCCGCTGCTCTCTATCCTCATTTACTTCCAATATATGCAAACCACCATGTTTCATCTGGAAAAGAGTGCAAATATGACATTGCCAATATTCAGAATGGCACGTGATATTTGTCTAGGTTTGTAGGCCTACAAATGACCCTTTTATGCTTTGTCAAGGTCACAATGGCATTATGCCTTTAAACTTTATTTAAATTATGCTTTTGGAACGTTTAGTCCCGCTATATGATAGAAGCTTAGTTCCGTGCCCTGTTAGAAATGCTTTAAGACCTTCATTGTCATTTTCAATTTATAATTCAAAAGAAAACATTAATTGAAGAAATGGATATCTCCAGTTTCTGTGGGTGGACTGTTTATTATTAAAACCCCTTTTTGAAAAATAGTAGGGACTAATTTGTCTAGATGATCTTTGAGACTTTATGTCATGCATGAACTATGACAAGTGATGTTTGATCTAATAGAGATAACAGAGCCGTAAAGATAATAAAAGTAATATAATAAATTTGTAGCAGGTTTGAGTTGGTGGTTAAAATTGCTGCGCTGTTGATTCTGGGTTCATTATCTCTGGTGCTTCTCACTTCAGCCACGATAATAGTTCCTACATCTCTTGGCCGAGCAGTTTTCAGCCTTATAATGTGGATCATAGCTTTCAACATTGGAAGTAATGGTAATTTATCCAACCACATAATAAAAGTTGCATTTGATTCTGCAGAGAGCAGTATAATATTTTTAGTTCTTTAGGCTTCTCATAAATCAATATGATAATTGTAAAGAACTCAGGTTTAACTGTGTTTGTATAGGTCAGGCAAACCAGACTGCTTAGCTGATACTTACTGGTATTAACCAGAATAGAACAACTTCCTCTGGAAACTAAGCCACCTTTTCAATAGAAGAAGACAATATAACAAACAACTGCTATTTTGGAAACAGATTTGTAAATTAACTGTCAAATAAGCACAAGCAATATTAAAAGCCAAAGTTTAAAAAAATATTTAACAAACAAACTGCATTTTTACCTTCCATCTATGATTCTTTGTAGATGAGATAAATTTTCTTGTTGGATGCTATATTATTTCGGATGGCATAGTAGCAGTGAGATCTTTCATCAATTTTGTTGGAACTAGAAGGATACTTTCTGTTGTTCAGCTAGCTGGGAAGTGGTGCATGATTGGGCTAAAGTGCTTTGCCCTTCTCTCTATTTCGGTATAATTCTGTCAATAATTAAGACAAAAAGTTATGATTAATCAATCAGTAACCAGACTGGTAAAGGTTTGTTGGCGTTTTTTCATTTGAAAAATTATCTATCATTCTCAGCATGTCTGATATGTTAACTGGTCATTTATTAATGTTTACAAGGCAACTCCACTTTGCATATCTCTGGTAATAATAAGCAGTTATTGTTTGTCAGGTATTATTCATTCCTCTGCAATTGGGGCTTCTAGCTAACTTGATGATAGAGATGCCTCTTGATTTGAGCATAGACGAAAGGCCGGTTTTTTATTTCCATCATATATGGGTCTCTGGCTGTATACTTCTCTCTGCATGGATCAGATTGGTAAGTAATTTCAGTTCTGATCATAGAATCTTACTGTACTCTCTGTGTGCTGAGCCTGATAGTCATTAATGATAACCTAAGTGCATGTGTATACTAATACGAATTTCAGGTGATGTCGGGTGTGCGAGACACGAATTCTGTCGAGTGGCGTGCTAAGTTTGAAAGAGTAAAAGCAGATGGTTTCTCACGCTTAAGAGCTTTGTGGGTGGTACGTGAGATTCTATGGCCGATAGTAAGCAATCTTCTGACGTGGCTGTGTGTTCCTTACATATTTGCAAAGGGTGTTTTTCCTTTGTTGGGTTGCTCTGTGAGAACCAACTCTAGTGTCTATCACTTTGCATGGCTTGCTTATCTCCTGCTCTCCCTTCTCTGCTACATTGTCAAGAGGCTTTACATGTGCCTCGCTAGTTTGCATGATCGTATAAAGGATGACCGCTACCTCATTGGTACCGCATTGTGCAACTTTCAACAGGAGGATGCTTCTACTCATTAGAAGAATGAATGAAAGAAGAGCTTCATCTTGTCTTGTATATAATGGGGTTCTATTTTTGTTTCTTTGTTTGTTTCTACTAGAGGTATCAAGGCATAGGTTGTCGTTTTTGTAAAAAGAAAAAATCGAGACTAGTGTCATAAATAGATAGATTAGATACTTGTGCAAGTTTTGGTGAAAAATTGTTCATGGAGACAACCCACCACCGTCAACTGGACCTGGACCTACTTTGCATTAATGAAGAAAATGGAAATATGGAATGCATCGAGGTCTTAATTTCTTCTATGAATTGCTTTGATCTGCTCCGCACCACTGTCTAAATATTCGGTAACACATTAATGCATCTTTTTTAAAGGCAAGTAAAAATACATTAATGTCAACAATAAAACATTTCGAGTAATTTGTTTTATGGTTAGTACTGTGTACTGTTCATCTTTTTAACCTTTTGTATAAAACGAACTCACAATTTTATGGTTTGACATAGATACTGTTGCAAAGAAAATAGAATATGAACACAGAAGTTGAATAGTTTCAGATGATCTGTAGAATCGACAACAAATTAAAACAAATATTTTGTTAAATATATGTAAGGATAGAAATTGCATATGGAGGTTATTCGTCAGCTTAGAGAACAGACTGAGAGTTGAGGAAATTTATTGACTCTTTTTGTTTGGCATTATATTAGCCGATGAGGAATTTGTAGTGTTTAAATTTCTTTTGTTGAGCAATTCAGACTGTTATAAGAATTCAAACATTGCATTGATCAATAGGTAACATCTTGTTTTATTATTGGTGTGGTAAATAAACCAAATAATACAAGGCCAAAATCCGAATAAAGAAAAGTTAAAAACATCGTGAAGAAACAATATAATTGAAACCCTTCAATTCTTCCTGAGGGAATAGTTGCGCAGATTGGCCCAGGATCTGCTCCCTTGATTACATCAATCTCTCTGTGCAGATTCGGGTGTTCCACCGCTGGAGGCAGGCCACAAAGAATCCGGTAAACGCAGACAGGCAGTTCTGTCCCCATAACTGGATTTTGACCCATCCAGACCAATTTGTGCAGATCTTATTCCAAACTTGCTGAACCAACTCCAGTAAACACTGACACCCGATGCCGCTCCCTCAAATATATCGAGCGGCAAGCGCATCTGGATCTGGGCTGACTTCCCTGAGCTGCACATCCACTGCATCTGTGCTTACGTCCGTGGCCTTCTTCTCATAACTCAGATTGATGATGTCATCGCTGACACCCCAACCCGTCTTTTGAATCCATTCACTCTGTGTCAGCTGTTATACTTAATTTACTGTGAGACTATTGGCATGAAGTTTGACATATTAGATGTTATTTCATTAGAATACAGACGACAAGAAATATATAATTTTTGTATTTATAATGTGATTTACTGTACAAGAAATTACGAGATGTCAGCAACCTCTTAGTGGGTGCATATAAAATTATCTCAGATTTTAGGAAAAAAAAAATAAACAGAGAGAAAAAGAAAGGAAGCAAAGAGCTAAAACTAGCTTCAGGCACAAGCAAAGGTAACATCCACCACATTTTCCTCAGATAAAAAAGTAAAGATGGCGTTTGTATAAAGATATGCCAATGAAAATCTATATTTCTAGTAGGAAAAGGCACAGTTCAAACTTCAGAGTCAAAGAAGAAGAAAATAATAAAAAAGAAAGAAAGCTTGCCAAAAAAGATAAAATAACATGGTCTCCAACTTCCCATTTTGCGCATTAAAGCAACCCAAATGTATTTTTTTTGTCCTTTTCTGAATGGAACTTTTAGGTCGAACTAGTTCCCAGAAATGTATAGTTTATCAGATTGAATTATATTAAAACAAAAATGTATCATGTTGGTCGAGATTAGAGCAACCACGAGCTTTACAAACTCAACAAAATGACTCGCGATTTTAAGTTTAATATTTATCGGTTCAAATAACAAACTTGTTTAAAATGATTTATTTGATGAGTGATGTGTTTACATATAATATAAAAGTTATTTTACCTCTACTGCTTTTTCTCTGCATAAAGATTACCTTTGTTCCTTTAACTTGAACCAAATTCAAAATTTGATAACAATAGATGATTTTCAAATTAATTCCAATTTACTCATTTGGGTCATTAAAAAAGTAGGTGGAATAAAGTACATGGTTGTTAAAATAAGAAAAAGTCGCCTCATCTTTCAGATGCACTTCCTTCCTTCCTTCCTTGATGCTGAATAAAGGAATAATATATCACAAAATTATAACTTAATTATTATATATACATCTAAGATCTACACAGACTAATTTTGTCAACTCACATCACATCTATTCCGAAAATTGATTCACCCGTCAGTTAAAAAAACAACCCGGTATCAAGCCACTAAAATCAATATCACTCCATGCAATCCATGCAACAGAGTTTATGACAAGTGGACCATGGCGTAATTATAACTACAACTACAACTATAAAACCTGCATGGGGCCATGGATTTCATTGATTTACCGTACCAATTCGTACCGGACCTAGTGACAGTATAAGTATAAACCAGTCAAACCAAGAAGAAACTGAAAGACAAAAACCACAACTGCCTGAATGAACCATGTCAACTACACAACAACAGACTGAGCGTCACACTCACACTCACACTCACAATCCCAACTCAACCGGGACCTACCATTACCAACCCGAAACCCGTACACACTGCTAATGACCATCATAGACCTACAATAGAAGAATTAGACCTAATACCTAACCTAACTACCTGAACCACCTCAAAATTTCAACCTCTCAGCCAAATTAACCTGAATCCGAGCAACTAAATTAGAAAAGAAACTAAGATAAAATTAAAGGTAACATAAAATATTGTAACCTATTTGCAAATAGAATCTTAACACCAATTACATCTGTCTATAACACCCAACTATTTTTTATGATAGCAAAACAACACCTCACTATGGAAGAATCAAATATATGACAATCATGTCCTTACCCGTGATAAATACTTTCACTAAAAACTAAAATTGGACTCCAACCAAAGTAAAGCTGTTTTAGATGTCAACTCCTCAAGGTTATAATATAAGAGCTAATCATGAACTCTAGCATGACAACAGTTAGGGGTAAAGTTTGACTTTCCCTTGACTGAACTTTCATTTTAAGGTGTTATTTGCAAATAGACCTACAAAAATATGGTAATGTTCATTGCAACAAGTAAAATAAGGGGTATTTCACATATACAGTAAAATAATTAGGTCTACTATGCAAAAAGACATTGAACAAACAATCTACAAAATAACTACAAACCATCGCTTTTATGTATTGAATAGATTTAATTCCATGTAATACACAGGATGATCATTTTATATTGAACTCTAAGAACAACAACTACTACCTTGGAAAAAAAATAAAAGGAACGCCGAATTACATTAAACGGACAATTTTACCATCTTTGCTTCCTTTCAAACTCACAAAAAGGAAAAAGTAGATAGAGAAAGACATAGCTTGCGCTAATTCTTCACAACAAAGACCTGCAAAATAAGAAAATGGAAAAATGAGTCTTAGAAAACAGCTAAAGATTTCAACTTTGACAACACAAAGTGTTTGTTATTTGATGATGGTAACTATTACATAAATAACCCTACAGAAAAGGGGGCTGTTTGGACAACATCTTGTTTTGCAGCATATGCAAATAAAATTTAAGGTTCTGCAAGGCTGCAACTCAAATGCTTCCTTTGTCCATTTTCATTTATTTCATTTAGAAATTGATAAACATCTCGCCCCAATAACGGCTTTCCATTTAAAACTATCCATCTCCTTCAACATTCCATTTTGAGAAAAAAATTCTTATTATTTTGAACACTAAAATTATCCATCAAAGATCTCTCCACTCTCTCTCTGCTTTGCCTTGCCTAGAATTTTACAAGTAAAACTTGGAAGAAGCTGAAAGATTGCATAGGCATAAGGTTGAATGGGGATTAATACACCCATATGACCAATAAAGTGGCATTAGTAAGCACACAAAAAAAATTAATTCCATGATTAATTTGACCCTTGTCCCCAAACAAAAAGTGAAAAAGTCAAACATAAATGAATTTTGACTTCCATAGATAAGATGGTCCATACTCACAAATGCCTCCTTACACTCTCAAAATAATAATAATAATAATAATAATAATAGTTCTCATGTAACATCACTTACACCTCAGTAACACCCTCCTGAAACTTGGCAATTAGTTACAACATGATCACTCAAAATTCACAAAAAAATTTAGCCACTGACACAAAGATCAAACACCACCCATTTATCTTCACAACCCAATTTTTGGAAGAGAAATAGGACAAAGTGAAATACACAGTTTTGAAGCAACAGTAATTGGATTTTTCATATGAAAGTGAAAGCCATTTTTTGAAAGAGAAACCAGACAAAATGAAGTACACAGTTTTAAGTAACAACTATTGGTTTTTTTCATTCCAAAAGCAATGAATTTTAGCTAGACAAACAGAAATTAAGCCACTTCTGTTATACTTAAAAAAGTTTTCTTTTGCACATATTGCATCTATCTGTGCTTATCATATTGAAAGCAATCACACTGGCACTGAACTGGTAAAGATTAGGCACTGGCATAACAGTAACCAATAGAAACAATATCCAAAAATGAAGTGTTCATACCTTAACTGTTCGTCCGCATAAAAGCACAGTACTGTACACTCGACCTGGCGTGTTAACCTAATCCTTCAAAATAACCGAATGGGCAATCTGCATTAACGGGTCGATGCATTCTGGCGCGAATTTCCTGGCAAAGAGGTACGAATAAGTTGAATTGGATCTCCTCAGCTCCCATATGAGCTCCGGCCTCACCTCGTCAGGCCTGTACATGTGTGGGTGTCCCTCGACACTATCCGTCCAATTGACCCGGGTCAGGGTATATCCGCTACACCCATTTGGATCCTGCATATCCAACAGTGTGGGGAAGTAGTGTTCCTCAGGGTAACAACTGTCACGCATTTTCCTCAGGCATGGCATCCGAAACTTCTTCCACAACCGCCGATCTCTGACAACCATGACAGCATGTTTTCGGGTAAGGGCAAAGAACTGTGACCCAACACGGAATCTCTCAAAAGGAACCTCGGGAAGCAGGGCATCGTCACCCCTGGCAATGTAGCGTGTATAGAGACCGGGATCATCAGCAACGATCTCGATGTAACTGCGTCTTGGCCGGGAGAGCAGGGATCGATACATAAAATCAAAAGAGTGGAGTGGGATGCAGGTTTGGGAAATGATGGTGAAGTAGGCATTGGAGGGATCATCAAGCAGAGCAAAGGCAAGGAGGCGTCGGGCAGCAGAGATCAGGGTGGGGGAAGCACGCTGAGTGGGTTTGGAAGGGATGAAACGGCCAGCAAAGGAAGGGGAGGAGAAGGAAGGAGGGAGAGGGGGTTTAAGGGAAGGGTCAGCATGGACGTAGACATTAAAGAGACGGGAACGATTATGGAAGAATTGTTCCCAGAGAGGAGCGAAGTGGAGAGGGCTATTGGTGAGGAAGAGAAAGGCGATCTTGGGTGTGCGACGGTGAGGAAGGCGGAGAGAGGTAGCGGAGGCGGAGGAAGAGTTGGAAGCAAGGATGGCACGGCGAAAGAGAGCAAGGTCGGAGGTTTCGTCGGAAGCAGGGATGGAAGGGAGGGTTTTGGGAGGAAGGAGACGGGGAGCAAGAAAGAAAAGCAAAGGGACAGAGAGGAGGAGAAGGAGAGAGAGAAGGAATGCGGAGGAGGTGGAGGAAGAGGATGAGCAGGAATAAGAAGAAGAAGAAGAAGAAGAAGATGGCATCATTATTCTCAATCTCAATTAAATTGGAATTGGAATTGGAATGCAAATGGACATGAAAGCAATTCGAGGGTTTTTTCTTTTGGGGGGGTTTTGGTCGGTGCACCGTCGCAAAATCGGTTTTCTTTCTTTTGGGTGGGGGTTTGGGAGTTGGGGCCTTTATGAGAGATCCAGGAGAGAGGAAGGAGAGAGAGAGAGAGAGAGAGAGAGAGATCCAGGAGAGAAGAGGAGAAGAGAAGGAAGGATGCGTTGGTGGTGACCTGACCGTGTGTTGTGTTGTTCAGTGCGGGGTTGTGAGGTGGGACCCACATCTTTCCTTTTCATTTTTTAAATTGCAGACGATTTTACGAAGGAGACCCGCTCCGCTCTACAATTTTTTTTTTTTTTTTGTATTTCTTTTTTCTTCGTATAACTTTCTTTTTGAAAAAATGAAATAGCCAAGGTGTGTTTGCTTTTCTTTCACTAACACATTCCTCTACTAATACTATCATTGTATTGTGGTGTTAACATTACAATAATATATATAAATTAGTACAACACTTAACGTAAGATTAATTGTTTTTTAATAAGAACAAAAAACAAATTATGGTTCAACTGTTACACCATCCATCAGTACTATATATATATATATATATATCATCGTCATCTGTTGAATTGCCGACAGATTTCGCTGCACTATTTTTATTATGTGATAATGTTCCGTGCCGAGAATGACTTTGCCTTTTCCTTTTCTTTTCTATTCTACGACTTTCACATTCTATTCTATTTATCATACATTAAACATGAAACGGGAAAGTATTTGATTTTGTATTTAAGTTTTCATTCTCTAAATTTTTATATTATTGAAGAAGAAGGTTACACGCCTTATTATAGGCAACAGCTTGTACATGAATTAGAAACTAAAATGGAAGAATAGCTGTCAAATAAAATTGGAAAGTAATCTATTGAAATTAACAAAATCTAAAATGAAGATTGCTCCAGTATTCATATGAATGGAGATATCCATTGCTATCTTATTACACCCCCCTCAAGTCGAAGTGGCAGGAGACACAGAGAGCTTGGATCGAAGATGTTCAAATCGTGGTGTTGGTAAAGGTTTAGTAAATATATCAGCCAGTTGGTCTTTTGAGCAGAGGAAGCGAACATGAAGAGCATTGGATGCCACCCTTTCACGAACGAAGTGGTAATCTATTTCAACATGTTTGGTGCGGGCGTGAAACATCGGATTGGCCGCAAGGAAGGTAGCGCCAAGATTGTCACACCAAAGTGTTGGGGTATCGGCAAGAGGGATGTTGAGTTCATTGAGCAAATATTGTATCCAAAGAATTTCGGTGCAAGTAAGAGCTAGGCTTCGGTATTCGGCCTCTGTGCTAGATCTTGAGACTGTTGGTTGCTTCTTTGCACTCCAAGAGATGAGGTTTCGGCCTAGATAGATGCAAAACCCCGTAGTGGATCGGCGGTCATCTAGGGAGCCGGCCCAATCGGCATCACTATAAGCGTGAAGGGTGTTGGATGATGAGGAGTGAATAAAGAGGCCAAGGTCAATGGAACCACGAATATAGCGTAGGATGCGCTTAACCGCGGACCAATGATTTTCTGTGGGAGCATGCATGTACTGAGAGACCTTATTAACGGCAAATGAAAGGTCTGGGCGAGTGATTGTGGCGTATTGAAGAGCACCAACAATGCTTCTATAAAGGTGTGGGTTATCAAAGAGAGCACTATCATTAGAAGAAAGAGAGGAGCTGGTTGCCATTGGTGTGGGACTAGGTTTAGCCGAATGCATGTTGGTTCGGATGAGGAGGTCAGTGAGGTATTTGGTTTGGGAAAATTTTGAGCCTTGAGGTGTAGGAGTGACTTCAATCCCCAAAAAATAACTAAGTGGTCCAAGGTCTTTTAGAGAAAAAACCTGTTGAAGGTGATGGATACTTTGTTGCACGTGTGAGGGATTGCTGCCGGTTATCAAGATATCATCAACATAGACCAAGATCATGGTGGTATGATTATTGGAATGAGATGTAAAAAGGGAGGGATCATAGTTTGAAGCCACAAATCCTTGGTTGATTAAAACAGAACTTAATTTTGTGAACCAAGCACGTGAGGATTGTTTAAGACCATAGAGAGCCTTAGAAAGAAGGCAAACATGGTTAGGATGGTCAGGGTCTATAAAGCCGGGTGGTTGGCTCATGAGTACTGTCTCGGTTAAGTCACCATTGAGAAATGCATTGTGGACATCAAGTTGTCGGATAGGCCAATTAGAGGAGATGGCAATAGAAAGGATTAAGCGAATTGTTGTAGGTCTAACAACAGGGCTAAAAGTATCAAAGTAATCAATACCTTCAATTTGATTGTATCCCTTGGCAACTAAGCGTGCTTTGTAGCGTTCAATAGAACCATCGGCCCGTCTTTTAATTTTGTAGACCCACTTGCACCCGACAACTTGTTGATCAGGGGTAGGTGGAACTAATGTCCAAGTATTGTTGAGAGCAAGTGCATTGATTTCAAGAGCCATAGCTTGTCTCCATTCGGGTTTAGTGTTGGCTTGTAGAAAGGAAGAGGGTTCGGTTTCAATGGTTGCAGATAGTGCCACATGGTCAGGGAAGGCGCGGGGTCGTCTGGTGTTGTCTCTGGTTCGGGTAACCATTGGATGAGTAGTTGTTTGTGGAGTAGTTGCAGCAACAGGGTAATTATTGGTGGGCTCGGCTGAGGGATGTGCAGGCCGAGTACTGTGAGGATGAGGCTGTTGATGAATTTCGGTGGTGGGCTGTATAGGTGGATTTGCGGAAGTAGGCTGGAGAGTTAGAGGTGGGCTGTTGGAGTTTGTAGTAGGCTGTTGGATAATCGGGCTAGGAGAAGGAATAGATACTGGGCCGTGACTTGGTGTGGTTTGGGCTGTGGGAAAGTAGGCCGAATTATTTAAGAGGGTGGGATCGGATAAGGAAGGGAAAAGGGCTGGTTGCTGGTGTAGGTGGTTTTCGCTAGGCACAGGAGCATTGTCAACAGGGGTTTGATTTTTAAAAGGAAAATAAGTTTCATCGAATTGTACATGGCGAGATATGTATAATCGGTTTGAGGGTAAATGTAAACATCTATATCCTTTTTGTGTGGTAGCATAACCAAGAAATAAACAAGGTAGGGCACGGTTTTCGAGTTTGTGTGAATTATAAGGTCGGGTATATGGAAAGCATAGGCAACCGAGAGTCCTTAGCAAAGAATAGTCGGGTTGTGTATGGAAAAGCTCGGTATGTGGGATTTTAGCCAAATGAGTTGGAGAAGGAAGGCGATTAATTAGGTATACCACACTAGAGCAAATTTCATCCCAAAATTTTGAGGGTAATGACGCATGAGACATAATAGCCAAGGTTAATTCTATAATATGTCGATGTTTTCGTTCGGCAAGTCCGTTTTGTTGGGGTGTATATGGGCAAGTGGTTTGGTGTATAATTTGAGGAAATTGTTTTGTAATTGGGAGGTATTCGGTTCCGCCATCGGTACGAAGTGTTTTAATAGTTTTTGAGAGCAGGTTTTCGATTTGAGCCTTGAAAAGAGAGAATAGATGAGGCACCTCACTTTTATTTTTCATAAAATAGATCCAAGTATAGCGGGTAAAATCATCCACAAAAATAACATAATAACGAAAGCCATTAAATGAAGTAATGGGTGAAGGACCCCAAACATCCGAGTGAATAAGTTCTAAAGGAGAAGAAGTAGAAGAAAGGGAAGGAATAAAAGGTAATTTGTGAGACTTGGCCAATAAACAGTCATGGCAAGTGCTCAACTTATGAGAATGACAAGGTAAATTTAAATTTTGTAGTAAATGTAGAGTTGTGGATGAAGAAGGATGACCAAAACGAGCGTGCCATGTGTCGGCCGAAGCGCGAACACCAAGGAAAGCTTGTGGTGGAATGGAGCGTGGTGGAGAAAGGGAGAAGAGGCCACTAGTACATGGAACTTGAAGAATTGTGGTCTTGGTGAGGTGGTCCTTGAAAAAACAAGAATAAGATGAAAATTCAAGGATTAGTTTAGGGTTATCATGTAAGAGTTGAGAGATACTAAGGAGGTTCATAGAAAAACTAGGAACATGTAGAATATTGTTTAGAGAAATAGAATGAGAAGAGATTGAAAGTTTAGATGAACCGATGTGCAAGATTGGCAATCCCATACCATTGCCAATTTGTAGAGTATCTTGACCCTCATAATTGAAAAATGAAGACAAGTTGTTTAGATCATTGGTAACATGGTTGGTAGCACCGGAATCGAGCACCCAAGTAGCAGAGGTATTGGCAGAAGAAGAGGGATTAGCAACATATGCTTGAAAATTGGAGGTTGGCCGGGCTTGGTAGGAAGGGTCAGATTCATATCGCCAATAACATTCCTTGGCAATATGACCAAATTTAGTACAAATTTGGCACTGGGGCTTGGAGTTGTTTTGAGGCTTTGAGTTATTTGAAGTTCTGAGATGTTGGTTTTGATTAAATTGAGGTTGACCATGAGGAGTTTGGTAAACAGGTCTTGACTGGTGTGGTTGAAAACCAGGGGCGTTGTTGGGTTTGGACTGATATTGGTTATTGGATCTCATTTGATTGTTGTTTCGGTTTTGGTAGTTGTTATTGGATCTGGTTTGATAATTGTTATTGGTTCGGTTTTGGTAAGGAGGTTTAGTAGCGGCAAAAGCAGTAGGGTTATTTGGGGAAGGAAGGGAACCAGTGTTATGAGGAACCTGACCTTGAATTCGAGATTCATGACTGAGTAGATGGCTGTGGAGATCGGCAAAGGTGAAGGGAGCATGTCGGCCGGCCGTAGTCACAGAAATCACAAAGGAATCGTATTCCGGCCCGAGTCCATTGAGAACCGCCATTACAAGGTCATCGTCAGAGTAGGGGTGTCCAATAAATGCGAGTTCATCAGCCAGACGGCGCATTGTCTGGAGATATTCGGTGCAGGATGAAGAACCCTTCGTGGTGGTCTGGATTTGACGGCGCAAATCAGTAAGGCGTGCTCGTGAGGTGGCCGAGTAGGTTTGTTTGAGAGAAGCCCAAAGCTCGCCGGTGGTTGAACATGAAGATACTTGGCCTTGGATTGATTCTGTCAAGGAGGATCGGATCCAGCCAAGGAGGAGCTGATCCTGTAGATCCCAAGGGTGAAAGTCGGGGTTATCGATTATCACACCGGCATCGTTTCGAATGGTCTTATCAGGTGGCGGTTTGTCTAGAAATCGGGTAAGATTGAACCCATGGATTATAGGTTGAATTTGAGATTTCCAAGTGAGATAATTAGTTTGGTTAAGTTTAGTAGAGATAGGATAATTGAGAGGAACTATTGGAGCTGCCATGGCAGCCGGCGGCTGTGTTGCCGGAGGAGTATTTTGAGGGACGTTTGCCATAAAAGCTCTGATACCATGAAACGGGAAAGTATTTGATTTTGTATTTAAGTTTTCATTCTCTAAATTTTTATATTATTGAAGAAGAAGGTTACACGCCTTATTATAGGCAACAGCTTGTACATGAATTAGAAACTAAAATGGAAGAATAGCTGTCAAATAAAATTGGAAAGTAATCTATTGAAATTAACAAAATCTAAAATGAAGATTGCTCCAGTATTCATATGAATGGAGATATCCATTGCTATCTTATTAAAACACTTTAAAGATTTCCCTAATTATTGCATATTATAGGAGAGAACTGAGAAGCATGCATTGTATTCTATATTTAATTTTTCTCCCTAATTATTCTCCGAAACCCTGCTTCCCAATTCCCCTCCCAATCCCAATCCCATCGCATTGTGGGGTTTTGGATCCGACCCGTTAAATGTGTAATATTAATTTGGGTCCGTGAGATCTGTGATATGAGTAACAGAGTACACACGTGGTGATAGATCCAATTGTGATGAAGCGTGTGTACATTACAACTACACACGCTTGTTGTCTATTGTTTCTCCTCAAGTGGACAACACAATATATGCATTCAAGTCAACCACCAATCTACTTATTATTTTCAAATAAAATAATGTTTCTATTCTCAAGCCATTATCTCCGTCTCAGTCCTCCAACTAGTTTAACCGTCCGCAATTTGTTTAACCGTTTCCAACTGACTTTTTAATTTTGAATCACGCAATAAACATTTAAACCCCCACGCATCAAGCCTTTAAACCTCACGTCTCTCTTCTCTCTTCTATTGTCTCTTCTCCACCGCTGCCTTCTCTTTTCCACCCTCCTCTTCGCCTCATCTCCACCCTCCTCTCCATGCTTCTCTCCGCTCTTCACACTTCTCTCCGCCTCTGCTTTCCTCTCCTCTCCGCCTTTCTCTCCACTCACCTCTCTATGCTCCTCTCCGCCTCCGACCTCCTCTCTCTTCTCCGCCTTCTCTCTACTCAAATCTCTGCACACCTATTCGCCTCCTCTCCGCATCCTCTCTGCCTCCGCGCTCCTCTTTACTAATCCAACTCCGTCTCCGCCGTGGTGGAGTATGATCCGAGATCGGGAGGGAGATTCGACAAGAAAGATCGGAAGAGATGAGAAAAAAGCTAGATCTGGATGGAGATCCGATTTTGCCAATTCGCTATAAGTTTCGCAACACAAGTAGATAGATGTTAAAATGCTTGACACCAGTAAAGAGTTGTAGACAGAGATTTAAAAGCATGAGAAATATAATTTAAAGTCTTTCCGCCCTCCTTTCCATGCTCCTCTCCGCCACCGCCTTCCTCTCCTCTGCGCCCTCTGCTGTGCTCCTCTGCGCCTCCTCTATGCCCTCCTCTCCACTAGTCCACTTCCGCCCTTCTCTCCACTAGTCCACTTCCGCCTCCGCCATGGCGGAGTACGATCTGAGATCTGAAGGGAGATGCGACGAGAAAGATTGAAGGAAATGAGGAAGAAACTAGATCTGGATGGAGATCCGAGTTTCCTCTTCGCTATAAACTTCGTAGCACAAGTAGACAGGTTTAAATGTTTGACACTAATACTTTAAAGGATTGTAAACAGATGTTTAATGGCTTGAAAAATAAAATTTAAAGTGCCTATAGACTTTACTGTAAAAAAAAAATATTAATAAGTTACATGTAAGATTTAATAGTTTGACATGATTACTTTAAAGGGTTGTAGACACGTTTAAATGCTTGATTATACTTTAAAAAGTTGTAACATATGTTTAGAGTCTATTTGGCACCTCCGATTTTCTTGGATTTTTTTTGGCAAATTACAATTTTCAATAATTTTTCTCATGAGCCGTTCGGAGACTCATTTTATTTCCCATTTTAATACCAAGATAATTTTGTTTCCATTCTCTATGTTAATTTTTGCCAGAAATATACTATCTAGCCAGATCTCCGTTTTTCTTTTCCCAATAACTAAAGACTAAAATATACATGATACATCAATATATTTTTTGGCAGCAAGCTAGGCTGATAACGCCTCTTTGATTTTCATATTTTATTTTCAATTTTAAATTCGATTTGTTGTCTAAGCTCACTTTGAATTTCGTATTTTTATTTTATTTTATTTTATTTTCTTTAATTTGAGTTGGAATATGTTTTAAGAACTAGAAATTAGAACGGTGAGATAGTGTGGAATACACTGGTTCTGAAGTGCAAAATTAAAAATAACTTCAAATAAAATTTCACCAGTATAATAATTGATCAAACAGAAAACTAAAAATAATTAAACAAAATAGAATTGAAGAAATTTTAATTGAACAAAACACAAGACTAATTTCGTGTGATTAATTCACTCATTTATCACTTAGCAACTTTGATATCACTTTTCAGTGTGTGGTTAATTCATTCATTTATCACTTTACAGTGTGCGGTCAGTTCACTTTAATATCACTTTGCAGTGTATAGTCAATTCACTCATTTAAATTTTATGAGAATTTGATATATACAATTATATTGATCATAATCAATGATTAGTATCAATACACTTAATATAGTTTAATTTTAATATTACATCTTCTATAAAAAGGAAAAAAAAAAAACCAACATCCGAATAAATTTCCTATGCATTTGCCGAACAGGCCCTTAAAAGTTTGAGAATTAAAAGTGGTAAAAAACAACGACACAAATATAACTCGAAAGTTATTATTCATGGATCTCATTTGAAAGAAAAAATTAAGTAGAAAATATTGTATTTTTAGATTTGGAAAATTTGTCGCAGATCATCGGGAAAATGGATTAGAATAATCGGAAAAAAAATCAGAGTGGGTGAAGAAATATTTTCTTTTTTGGCTTGTAGACAAAAATAGTTAGGAGTTGAACTACCCAGATTTCGGAATTTAAAGCATGTAGACAAAAGTTTTAAAGAGTTGCGAGAAATATTTTAAATGTCCATAAACAGAACTTTAAAAGCTTGAACATGGACGAACGCCAATGCTCTAAAAGGTTAGAGGACTTAGGGGGCTCGACGGAAGATTTATTTGAGGGCAGTTATCAGATTCCATTTAAAACTACAAATAATTTCTCCTCGATACTTAATAATTTCACACAACAAATATCAAAATCAATTAATCATTAAAGTTCCTTAACATGCTTATTTGACGATAAAATTTATATATTGTTGTAAAAGGAGTTAGCAGTCAGTTAGAAAAAAGTCTTAAGACTGATCCTGATTCAGGGCTTTGCAGCTTCTTCCAAGATTTAAAAAAAAAAAATTATCTATTGTTGTGGCTAGAGTGGGAAAAATGGCATGCCGGAGCCGGCTCCGTCACGGAACGGTACGGTAACGGCACGGAATGGCACGGCACGCATGTCGGTTACGTACCGTGACTCGCGTGTCCCGTGCCGTGACTACTCGCGTGGCGTGACCAATAGTTGGCAAAGAAGACACGGCACGGCACGGAAATTGTCTTGGTCACGGCACGGCACGGTAGACACGTCAGTCATGATTCGACATTAATTTATGTTAAATTCTAAATTCTGGATAAAAAAATATGTTTTTAGCATCAATATTTTCTTTCAACATTAATTCTTCATTTTAAATTTTAAAGAATCGTTTCATATTTTTTTTTTTTAAAACGTTAAATGCGATCAAACGTGATTAACGTAACCGGTCACGGCACGTTTGGTCACAGCACAGCACGACACGTAAAAAATTAACTTGGTCACGGCAAGCACGGCACGTAACCAAAGTCACGGCATGTTAGTCACGGCACGTCACGTTTTTCCCACTCTAGTTGCGGCGCTTAATCAGTTAATCCGCTTAGAATATATTGTTTTAGAGAATTAATTTTGACGTCGGGAGGAGGTAGAAAAATCGTTTTATAAAGACAATTAATTGTTTTTAAAATATTAATTATATATCACTTTTATATGCGATACGTGTAGCACTTTTAAACGGTGTGAGGGACAATTTAATGGCTATTTATTGATAGTTGAAAATGGCAAGTATATTCCCATAATTTAATGCTCCGCTGGCCCCGAGTCTTTTCTACTTTGTATCTGGCCGTTGAAAGGTTTCTTTTCAATCTCTACAAAATTTAATTAAGGAGGTTACAGATGATACCCAATAACCCAAACCCAATAATAGTATAAACAATTATAATGTGGAAATTAAGAAAAATGGTGGTACGTAAAATAGTAGCAACGTGTACCGGAAAGCTGTCATGCAACTGCCATTAAATTTGCTCCATCAATCAATAAATAATGTACTTTTAGATAGCTACTGGCTACTGTCTACTGCCTACTTCTACTTGAGAGTAGTTCAGTGGCCTCTTTCTAACGGAATTACTGTAACTTGACACGTTCAACTTAGTTTTCTGATTTTCTATTCACATAGAATAGAAGCAAACTCAACAAATAGATTCCCATGGGCCATGGCAACACATGAAGAATGTTTATGTCAATTAATTGCAAGTTCCATGCAATGGGCCTTCAATATTTGTCAACTTGGGCCTTCAATATTTGTGGAGAGAAATGGGCCTTCAATAATGCCTGTTTTAAAGAGAAATCGGTTTATTATGGTTCCCAAAAGATCAAAGTTTCTCAATCCCTTTTGAGCCGGGAGAGAATGAAGCCTTTTGCATTCTTGAAGAAGCAAAAAATTGAAGGAAAAAGGGAGCTCGTTTATCTAATTAATTTGTTCGTGAGATGATAATGTTCCAGCAAAATAACACAAGATTCTGTCACAAAATATTTTTCACGATTGCACAGCTGTGAATATTAATTAATGTTAGCTAGATTTGTGTGGTCATATTTGGAGAGCTATTTATCCCTGTAATATTTGTTTCCCTATTTCTTGATTTGTGAATTGTATTGTGATATATTTGACACAAGGGGGAGCATTTCACATTTCTTAAGATTTAGGTAGCTCAAGTGTAATAAAATTTCGCAACGTATCAGGGATCGATCACCTCAATTGATGTTTTGCTGATATATATGGAGCACCCTTTTTTTTTTTGAGGAAAAATAAAGGATCATGCCCATATTTCATTAATGATTTTGGTTACAAAGTTTGTATCCAAAGGATGTAAAAATCAAAAACAAAATAAATATGAAAACCGCTCAAAACAGTTGAGCACAGAAGAAATGAAAAATAATGAAAGCTAAATAGTCATAAGTGAACAAAGTGGAAAAAAAATGAAAAAATTGATGTGAAATTGCAAGCTGCAGTGGGTTTTTGCTTCTTTCCCTCCTCGTACCAGTAAAGCACTGTACCAGTATCGCCCCCTTCTTTAGTAACACTGATACTGGTTATGAATTTCTCCCTGATTTCTTTGCAGCTCCTTACCTTCATAAAATTTTAATTTCCAAATAATTTCCTGTACCATCTCCTCAACTCCCTTGCCAGTATCCGCGAAACAACGCACACACCTCTCCCTCCAAATGATGAAATGCATAACAACTTAACAAGCATGGCCGTCTTCTGGTCCAGTTTCATCGCACCCGTTTTCTCTTTATCAGTTATCTCTATTGTCGGAACAGAAGGCCAATTTATACCAGGTTTGATGGTTCTTATTCTGTCATAGACCCGCAATGTGTATGCACATTCCTGGAAGAGAAGTTGTACCGTCTCCGCTGCCTGTGCACATAACACACATCTACTGACAATCTCCCATCCCCTTTTTTGCAAATTATCATGCGTCAGTATGCTATTTCGAATTGCCAACCATGCGAAAACTTTCATCCCAGGCGGAACCGCCACCTTCCAGAATTGTTTTAATTCTCGGGCCATGCTTAAGCAGTCTGTATGCTGATCGTACCGTGAACCAACCTGTTGTGGTTCCTTTCCAGATTATTTCGTCACTTTTCCCTGCTGCAAATAAATTCTGCACATTATATCACATAGTTGTTGTAACTCCTGCTGCGCCTAGAAAGAAAGATTTGGCTTGAACAAAGTCTCCAGACCCGCGGTGTGTAAGGCCAAAACTGCTTGCTTCAACACCAGTCCTGTGTCCAATGCATATGTGAATAAATATGGAAATCTAGCTATCTGCCATGAAACCTTCTCCCCAATCATAGTTCCACAAATTTATGATTAATCCGTCTCCGAAAGACCAGCGCGTGTTGTTGTTGTTGTTGAGCACCCTATTTTCCACAATATTTTCCTTCTCTCTCTGTTGAGTTTCATAAGAAGGTCATGAGGGTTTTTTTAACAAAAAGAGAAGCATAGAACTAGTTAGCTTGTGCTAGTTAGTTTGGACCAAAGAATGATCAATCCTGACGACAGCTGTTAGTTCTCTTTATTAGTAGCTTTTGTTTGTTAAACTTGGTACTGTACTTCTGTTGTGCATCTTTTGAATTAGCTATTATATTTTGTTGATATATATGCTAGCTAGCTGTTATTAGTTGATGCATGTAGGTCCGATTCACTAGCCAGGTACTGGTAAGGATAATTTATAATAAGAATTATTACATAATAAGTTTTGCATCTGAATGAATTGCAAGTGCAATATATAATATATCCTAGGAACCTGGTATATTGGTATAAGACAAACTAAAATGTAAAAATATATAAATCTCAAGTAGCTAGATAATTAAGGTTCTATTTAATGTCCATATATATTTGAGAATTTACTTGCACCTCATTAATTTCCAATTGGATATACATCGTTAATTTTGAGTTAAAAAAAAAAACTAAGTCAAGTTAATTGTGGATTTGTGGTGGTGTTCTAGAAAGTAGAAGATTAATAGATGTTGTTCACGGATAGAGAGAGAGAGAGAGGCTGTCTTCATATTCTTTTTTATGATGCCAAGTCAATTATCAGGTCGGGAGATAATGACATATTGACTGTTAAAATTACCAAAATGTCCATTGCGAGTCCTTTTCAAAAATATATATATAAAAATATATCTTCTTAACATAATTAAGTGTCACTTTCGTACTGACCTCATGCCTATTTCTGAACGGTAGTTAGTTTGTTCTCCTCTCCCAATCAATTCTGGATCTTCTGCGCCACTCAGTGTATCATTTCCGTGTGGTAGATTGCTGAAACATACTGTACAGTCAGTGTTCTAAAAATGCTTCACAAATGTAGAAATATATCCTGCCACATGATAATTTTGCTTTGGACGAACAACCTGTACTTTGAGCATCTATCTGATCTTTTAAGTAAAACCCTCAACCAGTTGTTATATCACAAATTAAGCTCAAATACATATAAAATTCATTTTTTGTGAAGTAAGCAATCGCTTTGCTTTCTATCTGCTCCTCAACCTACACTGCAAACCTTTCCTGTTAAATCCTTTGTGGCGCTTCCAACCCATGATCACCGTGTAACGATTGACATTTGTTCTGTCTGTCATAGTGACATAACTCGCGCGTATAATTCATTTTTTAATACATAACCGAACCGAACTCCGTATAATACGTTTTATTAGCGAATAAAACGTGAGTTACGAATTATTCGCGATAAAAACGCAAAAAAATGCCAAAAAAAAATTTTTTGATTTTTTTTTTTTGAATTAATTAAAAAAAATTTACGTTTTTTTTGGGGTTTTTTTTTTTTTTTTTTTGCTTCCTTGTTGTACCGAATTATACCCGAATCACGAATTTTTGACCTCGCCGAACCGAACCCGAACTTTTGATTTGTCACTATGCTGTCTGTGACTAATGCTAATCGTTACACAGATGTAATATGTAAAAGTTTTTAATGTACCAAATCACCTTTTTTTTTTTTTTTTTGTTAATAACATACGAAATGACTTTCTTGTCCATCCCTGACGCACCAATTGGGTACAAAGACTTCCTCTCTTAGTCTTTACCTCTCCCTTTCTCTGTTTCATGCCTATTTCTTATTCCTTGATGACTTCCTTTCCTTATTCTACCATCTCTCTCTAGTCTCTACAATTTTTCAAACAACACTTCTTCTTTTCCCTCTTACCTCTTCATCTTCATCTTCATCTTCATCTCTCTCTCATGAAAGCCCATTTAGTTATCACTGCTTTCCTCTTCATACTAGGGTCAGTCTACGGCCGGTTCATAGTAGAAAAGAGCAGTGTCAGAGTTGTATCGCCACGCCACATCAAGGTCACCA
>JAJGRW010000725.1:70348-107794 GCA_025461045.1 Carex parvula
TACTGACCTCATGCCTATTTCTGAACGGTAGTTAGTTTGTTCTCCTCTCCCAATCAATTCTGGATCTTCTGCGCCACTCAGTGTATCATTTCCGTGTGGTAGATTGCTGAAACATACTGTACAGTCAGTGTTCATAAAAATGCTTCACAAATGTAGAAATATATCCTGCCACATGATAATTTTGCTTTGGACGAACAACCTGTACTTTGAGCATCTATCTGATCTTTTAAGTAAACCCTCAACCAGTTGTTATATCACAAATTAAGCTCAAATACATATAAATTCATTTTTGTGAAGTAAGCAATCGCTTTGCTTTCTATCTGCTCCTCAACCTACACTGCAAACCTTTCCTGTTAAATCCTTTGTGGCGCTTCCACCCATGATCACCGTGTAACGATTGACATTTGTTCTGTCTGTCATAGTGACATAACTCGCGCGTATAATTCATTTTTTAATACATAACCGAACCGAACTCCGTATAATACGTTTATTAGCGAATAAAACGTGAGTTACGAATTATTCGCGATAAAAAACGCAAAAAATGCCAAAAAAAAATTTTTTGATTTTTTTTTTTTGAATTAATTAAAAAAAATTACGTTTTTTTTGGGGTTTTTTTTTTTTTTTTTTGCTTCCTTGTTGTACCGAATTATATCCGAATCACGAATTTTTGACCTCGCCGAACCGAACCCGAACTTTTGATTTGTCACTATGCTGTCTGTGACTAATGCTAATCGTTACACAGATGTAATATGTAAAAGTTTTTAATGTATCAAATCACCTTTTTTTTTTTTTTTTTTTTTTTTGTTGATAACATACGAAATGACTTTTTGGTCCATCCCTGACGCACCAATTGGGTACAAAGACTTCCTCTCTTAGTCTTTACCTCTCCCTTTCTCTGTTTCATTCCTTGATGACTTCCTTTCCTTATTCTACCATCTCTCTCTAGTCTCTACAATTTTTCACACAACACTTCTTCTTTTCCCTCTTACCTCTTCATCTTCATCTCTCTCTAATGAAAGCCCATTTAGTTATCACTGCTTTCCTCTTCATACTAGGGTCAGTCTACGGCCGGTTCATAGTAGAAAAGAGCAGTGTCAGAGTTGTATCGCCACGCCACATCAGAGGTCACCATGATGCTGCACTAGCAAATTTTGGCGTACCGAATTATGGTGGTACACTTTTTGGAGTTGTGATTTACCCTGATAAGAAACCGAACGGTTGTGAGAAGTTTGATACCACTTTCAAGTCCACGTCTCGAAGACCTGTGATTCTCCTTCTTGATCGGGGAGGTGCGTATGTTCCGTTTAATACCTTAATTGTTAATTGGTGATTATTTGTTTTATTTCATTGGCCTTGATTCTGTTGTGATGTGGTTCATATTTCTCTGGTATCAGGGTTTCTGGTAATTTATTTTATTAACTTGCTGGTTATATAGTGTTGTAGTTATATATTTATTTCTTATTTAATCATATTGTCAACCATGAAACATTTGAATTAATTAACAAAATGAATACATGTTGTGTTCAGACATATTAGGCAGCTTGTATACTTGCTACATATATATAATTCTCTTTTGTTTTAAATGTAAGTAGGTGATTGCCTAACTGTTCTCCTTTTAAAATTAGAAGCAAGCTAATCTTGCCAAGGAACTTGCACTTGTATGATTCATAGCAGTACACTACTCCCTAGTCTTAACTGTAAATAAATAGAAATAAATAAAGGTGAGTACTAATTAACTCTTAATTAATTAAGCCAACAAAACATTGATGAAATATCCATATTAATTTGTAACGTGGGCCCTTAATGTGTCACCATTACGACAGTAAATTAAGATAATGTTTTTTAAAAAAAAAGTTAAATTATTTAGGTGTCTATCTTAGTAACAGAAATTGCATGGTTGCATTTTCATTTTCAGTTAATTATATTTCTCCTTTCTTGTACTGAATAGGAGAAGTAATATTAAAATTAAATCATCTCACTTGGACAAGGACACATATATGGATCCATAAAAGTTGGATATTTAATATTTAATTTTTGCTTTATTATCTTTATTGAGTGTTGGGATCTATTTACATTTAATTAATGTAACAGCCTTGACAATCCTCACAAATATAGTATATATATTCTTTTATTTTGATTTGAGAATATATTTGATCTATGCAGAATGTTACTTTGCGCTCAAGGCATGGAATGCACAGAATGCCGGTGCAGCAGCGGTGCTAATTGCTGACAATATTGATGAGCCCCTGCTGACAATGGACACCCCCGAAGAATTCTTCTCTGATCCAACAATCGACTATGTTCAGAAAATTACCATCCCATCGGCCCTGATAGATAAATCATTCGGTGAATCACTCAAGAAAACACTGCAAAAGATCGTTACGGATACCTCAGAAGGTAATGAGCTGATAGTGAAAATGGATTGGCGTGAATCGATGCCACACCCAGATGAAAGGGTGGAGTACGAGTTCTGGACGAATAGCAATGATGAATGCGGGGAGAGGTGTCAAGAGCAGCTCGAGTTTGTCAAAAATTTCAGAGGCCATGCGCAGTTGTTAGAGAGAGGTGGATACTCACAATTCACACCTCATTACATAACATGGTTTTGCCCCGAGCCTTTTCGGTACGTGCCTTAATTTGATGTTCAATCAGTTGCTTTTTAGTACAGAATTAATGTTATAGCCTAAAGTAGGATTCTGTCGGTGGTATCTATAGATTTTGATTATTTTTTCAATTACAATTAATGTTATATAGGCTGAGCATGCAGTGCAAGTCACAATGCATAAACAAGGGCCGGTACTGTGCACCAGACCCAGAACAGGATTTTGGGGAGGGGTATGAGGGGAGGGATGTCGTAATAGAAAATTTGCGGCAGCTGTGTGTGCACCGTGTGGCGAATGAGAGTGGCCGGCCATGGCAGTGGTGGGATTTTGTGGTCGATTATGATGCGCGCTGCTCTATGAAGGCGAAGAAGTACAGCAAGGAATGTGCTGAGACTGTAGTCAGAGATCTCGGTAAGTTTAACGTACCATTTATGGTTAACTTATTACTTCGACTGGTACGTGTTGTACTTTCTCAGTTTTGGTAGATACCGTACCACAGTACCAGTCAGGATATCTCCAGATTAACTTAGTTGGTATGACTGTGGCCTCTATGCCCATTTTGAATTGAAGTGAAACATTAAAACAAAAGATCTTAATTTTGGGGTCCAAAAATTTAAGCAACTAAAGAAATCTCAACCCAGCTATAAAAGATGACAATATAAAAAAAAAAATAAGAGAAATTGGTTATAGTAAATTCTATAATTACCTAAATATTAGTAACATTTCTCAGGTCTACCTGTGGATAAAGTACAGAAATGCATGGGTGATCCAGAAGCTGATGCTGAGAACGCAGTGCTAAAGAAAGAGCAGGAAGATCAGGTTACTCAATATTTTTGAAAAATCATATATTGCTGTACAAATAAACAATTTTTATACCAAAATTTTTAACAAAAGAGCTTTTTTTTTTTTCCGATACAGGTAGGTCATGATTCACGCAGTGATGTGACAATCTTGCCTACACTGGTCATTAACAATGTTCAATATAGAGGTTTGCTCTTTTCTTTCTTTTTTAATCTCTTTTTAACTTACCAACCTGATAACTTCAATTTTTTTAGTAACAAAGGCGGTCTTTCATTTAAACCAAATGGTCTCAAAATTTCCTTGTTAGGCGACTGGTTGAAAAAATTGTTGTGTGACTGGTTTAATCAGTCAAACTGGTACATACAGGCACAACTATACTGAATTTTGGGTTCCAAGTGGCAATCCTTTCAATTATTATAGAAACCGTAATGGATTTGTAGTCTTATTTGAAAAGAATTATAATTTATTTTGAAAAAAGGTAAATTGGAGAGTACAACTGTGCTTAAAGCCATATGTGCTGGATATAAGGAGTCGACAGAGCCTCATGTTTGCTTGAGTCAAGGTTTACTTTTTTATATTCCTACTCAAATAAATTTTTGAACAAAGATTTAAGTTTCATCAAGTATATTGCCAGGATTTAGGTTACAATTACTCCAAATGACAATCAAATCTATACTTAACCTTAATTATGCCACATTTGACATAACAAATTTCAATGTGAAAACTACCATCACATACCAAAAGTTCCATAAAAGAAAATACCAGCATAGCATATCCCAATTTCTCAAGATAATCAATTAAGCTAAATTCTGCTTCAATTGACCACCAAATTTTCAAATCCATGCTAACCTTAGTTACTGTTCTGAAAGTAACGACATCGAAGCCAAGAAGGATTTAATGAACCAAAAGAACACGGTGAGAAACAGTCAATAGGTACTGGCACCTGAACCTGGTGTGTCTGTATCTGTAATTCTTTTGAATAAGGTAATATCCATGTCTTCACAACAATAACCAAATCATTTGAATCATAGATATGGAAACAAACGAATGTCTTCACAACAATGGCGGTTGCTGGAAAGACATGAAATTGAATATAACTGCCTGTAAGGTAAATCCATTTCAAATTTCAAGTTTATGGCTTCCCACAACGAATCAACATGATTTTATTGTTATTTAAGATTTTTTGGTATTTTAATTTGTTGTTATAATAAAAATTGGGTTGTTTTACAAAACTGAATAGCATACTAGTCAATCCCTTGCTGCCATAATTATGGATGATTACATTAATCTGATTCAGAAACTATAGTAGCATACACAATTTTTTTAACAGTTCTTTCTAAATCAGAGTTACTTAAAAGGAAGTACTAATTAGTGACCTCAACCTAAATGTAATAACCCAAAATTCATAACTAACAACTAACATGATAATATCTGAACCCTCAACTGAAATTTGGTTGAAGAAAGAAAAAAAAAGAGTAATTCTTTTTCTGTGCCTACTGAGTTTTCTTTCCTGTTCAAAATATTGTAGGATACTTATAGAGGTAGAGTATGTGAATGTCCATTAGTCAGAGGTGTTCAGTACCAGGGAGATGGGTACACTTCTTGTATAGGTAATAGGTGCATCTTTTTTTTCTCAAAAAAATATTTTTATAGAGGCAAGTAGTACAGACTGGTATAATACCAGCATACCCAAATGCCAGTGAGTGAAATTAAGCCTCAATTTAACATAGTTTTCTGAATTGGTATCTTTCTGTTTCATGATTTTGGGATTCAAATGCAGCTGTGGGTCCTGGACGGTGTGCAATGGATAACGGGGGCTGTTGGTCTGAAACAAAAAATGGCGATACTGTCTCTGCTTGTTCGGTAAAGAGAATAATGACATAGCTAAATATGCACAAATTTATCTCATACCTTCTAATCTTAATTTTTTTTGTTTAAATTTTGTATGAAGGGGTCGAGACTGAGCGGTTGCACGTGTCCACCAGGATTTCAAGGCGATGGCTACAAATGCGAAGGTATCAATTCAAATAACACATAAATAAATTCTAGAACCTTAAATGCATATTGTTTCATAAAAATAACACTGACTTTGATCTCTTTTCTCAAAATGTTTAATTAGACATTGATGAGTGCAAAGAAAAACTAGCATGCACTTGTCCAGAGTGCTCTTGCAAGAATACATGGGGAGGATATGAGTGCAAGTGCAAAGACAACCTCTTGTACATAAAAGGGGAAGATACTTGCGTTGGTAAGGTCTCTTTATCCTTTATAATTTTAACTAAATTGAAGTGATTTTCATATTCCCTGGAGCTTAATTTTGTCATCAAAATGAACATTTATCTCATTCTGTTTAGTTTTCTTATTTTAACAAATTTAGCAAGGAATGTCTCAAGATTTGGGTGGTTAGTCATAGTCTTGGTTCTCTCATGCGTGCTCGGTGCGGGAATTGCTGGCTACATTTTCTATCGATACAGACTTCGTGTAAGTAACCTGCCCTTTGAAGAACTTTGCAAATTCCTTCTACTTTCTTTTATTAAAGAACAGAAATTATTCGGATAATTTTATACTTTATATCAGCAATTTCCATGAAACCCATTTAAAAGCCATTCTGTACTTGGATTTCCTCCTTTTGGAGGGACATAAGGTTATACTGGATTTTTCACAATAAATTTTCTTTAAAGAAGAAAGACAAAAAAAATTACTCTGTTTCTTGTTTTCTTTGCAGTCGTATATGGATTCAGAGATCATGGCGATTATGTCGCAGTACATGCCGTTGGATAACCATCAGAATGAAACCCAGCCGTTGCGGCAAGATTCAACAGCCTAAGGTGCTTTTAATATATGTTCTTTTGATGTTTTATGAAAATATAATGGAGAAATCAATTGAGATAAATTTGATTTCTTTGCAGAAGATGAGATTGCTGTACACAGCAGATTCTAGGCAGCTATGTTGTAAGATGAGGTTGAGATGTAGACTTTACTTTTCCCCCCTTCTTTTTTGTTTTGTTTTGTAAAATGTAGCAAAGATGTAGAACCCATTGGGTTAGGTAAATACTGCGCCTTGTATAGGAACAGCTATTAAAAAAAAAAAAAACTACAGGATAATAATTATTCAAAGAGTAAGAATGAGATCTCATTATGTGTAAATTACTTAGGTCATTGATCACCAAGCCTATTTTGTAAGTATGTAATCCAGTGTTCTAAATAACGTGCTATAGCGTTTTTGGATCCTAAACGCTAAGCTATGGTATCAAAATGCGCTAATTGAGCTACGGCCGCTATAGCGGTAATAGCGGTCTGCTATAGCACATAGCGTATAGCGCAAATAGCGCGCGCTATGCATAATAGGCTTTTTTAGGCAATTTATATAGGCTTTAAATAAAGACCCAAACAAGTTAAATAAAAGTCTAAACCGAAATCAATTAAAAACTTTATTGCTACAGATCTTTTAATTTGTCCAAACCGAGAAGGAAACCCTTGTCTAGGTTATTTTGAAATATGAATAGAAAAAAAATAGATTATGTCATGAATCATGATGTTTAAGATATTTTGAATAGAAAAAGATCGATAGTTTATGATATTACTATGGATATTTTGAACCGCAATTTGGACTTTGTACTGGTTCAATATGAATATTATAATTTTTTAATTATTTTGATGTTATTTATTGTTCTATGAGAGTTTAGATAATGTTGATATATAGTACAAATATATAATATAATTTTTGTAAGAAAAAAAAAGCTATGCAGCATAACTTCTGCTATAACTAAGCTATTCGCTATAGCTTTTTTGTTAGCATTCCCGTTATGACGCTATTTAAAACATTGATGTAATCAAATGAATTTGAGTACTTTTTAACTGGTACATAATGCTAAAATCAAAGGGGGGGGGGTTAAAAGCAACTTAACTTGTCCAAAATACAGAAAAAAATATTTAAATCTCTGCAGACGTGAAACACCAATAAAAGAATTAGTTTATAATTTATCAGTATAATCTGCTTGCAACTTTGCATTCAGGGGGTAAAAAAAACACAAAAAATAATAAATTCACCCCAGACTTATTCAAGCTATAATAGTACAATCTGAAAGTAGCTTGAGACAAAATTGAACTAGAAAAAAAAAACTGTGTCCACCTCTAAACAAAAATGCCATTCAACTTAATTATTTCATAAAATGAAGCCTCTCTCTCTTTCGCTCTCTATCTACTTGTAATGTTGTTTAACTTCCCAGGCAAGCTTGTCCATAAACTGGCATTTCTTGTCAAATCCCCATCCTGGATTACTCTGCAATTTTCCAAGGAAAAAAAAAAAGGAATACCAAGGAGTATTTAGCACTCCTACTATTTTTTACAGAAAATCCATAAGCAACCTGTTATGCATTTGCTACCAACAAAATTTTCATTTTCTCGAGTCTTTCTGGATGACGCCGCATTGTTAAGAGAAACGTTCAGGTTCAGTACCATGACCATTAAATCACAATAAAAGAAAAAAAAGGTATCACAAGTTCACGATCAGATTGATATCTGATCATAGCATTTATCTCAAACAAACAGTAACCAATTATATATTATATAAATTAACATAGAAAGTTGGAAACTTGCATCAGAGATAGTATTCCATACTAATGTTCGTTAGAAGGCATAATTTCAACACTTCGATGGTTTGGTTTTGGTAATTTCCAAACTTGCTAGGTCCCAGTAACAGTGTAAGAAATCATGCTTATCACTGCAAGAGGTTGCAAGTACAAGATGATAACAGCTGTAACTTGCAAGCAAAAAAACTATAAAACTTCAAATGAATGACTAGCAATATCATGACTAGCAACAGTGCCAGCCCTCAATTATGCAAAGGAACCCGAAAAAGATAGAAAGGAACCTGAAGAGAGAGGAGAACACGGTCAGTAAACTTGTTGACAGAGGTGGGTGCATTTCGCGGAAGTGTATTTGCAACTCGCTGTAATTCCTCTTGCTGTTGTTTTGCAGTAACTCGGTCAGGCCCGCAGTACATGTCCATCATCTCTTTCATTTTAGGCAGCCTCTTCATCACGTCTTTCACCGCTTCCTAAACATGCAAATTATTTCTTTTATCATTTAATTAAATTATACATAAAATTGCATAATGCTGTTGTTACTTGGGAAATAATCCATGCAAGTTTTACAGTTTCTCTTCCTTTTCCTTTTTCCTTTGACATTTTTCCCAATTATCTTGTAACAATTGTTTTTGCATTTGAAAAAGTCATTGTAAAAACATGAATTTCATGGGATGAGTATTCATTCTTAATTTAAAATAAAAGAAGGGGAAAAGAAAAGATAGCTGGTATCCACCAAGAATATTCTTACAATAAAAGATCACTACTTGAGTTGCTGGAATTACTGAAAACTCAGCAGGGGAATATCAAAGCCCACAAGCCAGAAAGTAAAACAAACACAAATTATGAACACAAAAAGGTAACATCTACTACTCTTTTGCTCCTTAATTACTTTGGGTGTCCAAATTACACTATTCCTTACCGTTCCTTTCACATAAATGGAAGTAGCGGGCACATATTTTTGAAAATTCAGAGAGAACTATATATGTTAGACATTTCTGCATCAACTCACATATTTCTCATTCTGCATGGGCATCTATTTCGAGATAAGAACAACATAATTTCTCAAAAAGAAAGAAACAGCATATTCCGCTTCACTATTCAACATTTAAGATGTGAATTTCCTTTTTCTTTGATCATTAGATGTCAATTTTAAGAAATAATGAGAAGAATGAAATGCACCTCCCACTCTTCTTGGCTGCTCATTCCTGCATAGGCGATCAAGAAAGGTTTTGCTGTTTCTAATGCCTCCTCAAGGGACATTGGTGCCTTCTCTTCTATATCTGGGTTTCCAAATCCCACCAAGTACTCTGGTTCAAACTCAATCTACATCAAATAAAACATACAAACAAATTATTTAAAAATTGAATTTTGTGCTTGTTTGATTGAAGGTGAAGTGATGGTAAAAGAGTAGGTACCATATTATTAGTGTGCACTGCCTCTTGATAGGCATCCTCCACTGGAGATGGCAAGGCAACAGAGGCCGCTTGCTCGAAATATTCATCAAGTTCTACTTCATCATCCCCTACTTCTCCATCTTCGTAATCCATATCATCGTGTTCCACAAATGACTCCCTGCCGCGGCCACGACCACGACCACGGCCCCGCATTCCTCTACCCGACCCACCACGGCCCCTCATACCACTTCCGGCCCCAGCACGGGACAACACCTCCATGGCCCGTCTTGTGGCATCCTCTCTACTACTCATGCTCATCTGCTGTTGCTGTTTTCTGTCAGATTGTTCTTTTGAACCAGGTTCAGTTGGAGTGGTTGGTTTGCCACGGCCTAAAGCTGACACAAAGGACGACATATCCGGTTTGCGTGGCAGCGGGTTGTCACTGTCAATGTCACTGGTTGGTTTGGTTGGTGGAACTGGATCCCGATCATCACGTTCACGGGAAAAGAAAAAGGGTTTTTTAGGTGGAGCATCTGAATCAGGAGAGGTAATGCCACTGCCACGGCCACGGCCTTGGGAGGAAGAGGCAAAAAGAGAGAAGGAAGGTAAGAGAGGGGAGGAAGGGTGGGGTCCATCTCCTCGACCACGGCCACGACCGCGACCGTAGTCGGAGAATAAGGGGTCATCGTCGGAGGCAACGGAGGAATCTTCTCCAGAGACAGGAGGAGGGGGTCCGCGACCACGTCCCCGACCAAAACCTCCGGAGCCAGAGAAGGTGGAGAAGGCGGCGGCGGTGGAGGCGGAGGTAGGAGGTGGTGCGAGCTTGGCGAGACCCCGCCTCATGGCGTCTGACTATGAGGGTTTCACTGTTGTGTTTTGCTTAGTCTATATTGGATCCGAAAGAAGATTCCTCCGTTGCTCCGGCCTGCAACTGGTTTTGTGGGCTGATGAGGCCCATGTAGACTCAACGATTCAATAAATCTGCAATCCCCTAATGAAAACAGGCTTCATGTATTTCTTTGTTTAACCTAGTTGGAGGTATACTTTTCTTTAGTGCTTTAAACAATAAAGAGCAAAAGAGAAAAGAAGTAGATAAAAATATATATATACAAAAAAAAAAATATATATATATATATATATATGGGCCAGTATGAACCGTTTCTTTGTCTTTACTCGAGTGGAATGGTACTTTAATAAATAAATTAGCTAGCAAGATCATAATTAATTATCAAAAGACAAGTTGTAAAGTGAGTGCTAAAGACTTGCATAACTCTCTTTAATTTAACAACCCTAATAATACTTTTCAAAAGGAAAAAAGTTTATTTGTGTCCTTACCCATTTAATTATATATTCAACCAAATCTTGTGTTATCAAACTGTAATCATTTTCGATGGCCATTCATTACAAACTGATACTTGGTTTCACACCTAACCTAACAAACATTTTACATATGATTGGCTATATCATATATATATATATATATATATATATATATATATATGAGGAGGGCTCAAATGCCCCATTGCTTCATGTCCCAACATCTATATCTTCAAATGCAAAGTTCAAACAGATGATCCGAACCGCTCAACATGATATCCATGTTAAAATATTATTGGAGACCAAATTTTATATTTTTTGGAATTTTTTTATTATTTTTTAAGATAGGTACAAAATCATTATTTTTAGATGGTCCAGAATTTCCTGAAAAATAGTGATTTTGTACTTATCTTAAAAAATAGTAAAAAAATTTCAAAAAATATAAAATTTGGTCTCCAATCATATTTTAATGTGGATATCATGTTGAGCGGTTTAGATCGTCTGTTTGAACTTTGAAATTGAAGATAAAGATGTTGGGGCACGATTGGGGCAAGCAATGGGGCATTTGAGCCCTCCTCATATATATATATGAGGAGGGATCAAGTTACAACAAAAATTAGTGACACATCTTGACATCAATTACTGAACGTCGGATTTTCATCAAAATTCGCGCTATGATGGAGCGCTGATCAAAATAGACAGAATGGAGATTTCAATTTTGCCGCTGGTTTTGTTAATATTTTGCTGAGTACTTGAACTGGTGTCTCCAGTTAACCAAGCTCCGATCTCTCTGATGCGAAAATGGTCCCAACGAAAGTCCCAGCGAACACCCCCGCCATGAAATTGCACCCCCTCTCATATCTCTGACCCCCTCTCTTCTCTCCTGAAATTTCATGCAGTGATCTCTCGGACGCGATTTCAAACCCTTGACGTAATCTCTCGGACGCGATTTGAATCCCAGCACCATATTTCAATTAAGCAATGATGCTTGTGCGTAGTTCACGATTCTCTGCTTCTCCTCTCAATTAAGCAATTAATGATGCTTGGCATTTACTGTGTCTCCATCCCATTCCTCCACTTGTCAGGAACAGCAACACTGGGTGATATCACATTAGATGATTTAAGCATCATCCATTAGGTGATATCACATTTACTGTGTCTCCATCCCATTTCACATTAGATGATTTAAGCAACACTGCTGTTTCACAGGCTGGTTCAGAACTGATTCGAATTTAGCCAAACTGTTTCACAGGCTGAAAGAAGACATCCCCATGAGTACATAGAAACAAGTTTCACATTTTTTGAATTTTTCTACAATTTTTAGTGAAGCTTCAAAGTTCAGCTTTTAAAATAAAAAAAACTGGTACTGCTGGTTCAGAATTGGTACAACTTTTAAAGTATACTAGATATGTAGAGGAAAAAAGACTAGTTGAAATTAACTAAATAGCGTAGTTTGTTCTAAAAGACAATAAATGAATGAAAAAGTAAACTTGAAACATTTCTCATAATCGTACAGTGATTTTATTAAACAATGCAATTGTTATACAAAGATAAATGCAACAATACAACACATTGTGATCATACTGTGCATAACATCAATTACATATCACTTTGTCATACATCTTTCAAAAATTAAAATTAAGGTTTTCCATCTATCTAATCTTCTTTTATGGAGATCCAAATAAGCTGTTTCGAAAAGCTCTCCACTTTTGAGCTGAATCTCTTCTTCTAGATATCTATCAAATAATCAAAATGTCATATGCCTCCAAGACCACTTTTGAGTTGAATCTCTTTTATGGAGATCCAATAAGCTGCAATCTTTGTTCAGTCCTCTCTTAGTGTCATATGCCTCCAAGCCTCCCTACACTCACACTAGAACATAACTCACACTTATCAGTCAACTGAGAAAAATTCAGGGACTAAACTGCAAAACTAACAACACAGTTGAGTAAAGGACTCAAAAACAAATACATTAGACTTGATTTCATATTTTTAGCATTTTTCTAGAATTAATTAGGCATTTTCTAAGTTGGCCTCCTGAAATATAAAAATCAGCAATTTTCTGCTGCAGTTTCCCTATTTGCCCCTCTGTTGCACATGCCATAAATTAATTATAAAAATTTCCAAAAATAATAAGCTTTGGCACAGAGGTAGATTACTTGTTCCTCTATAATTTCATAAAAAGAACAAAAAAATTAGTTTAGGGGATTGGCCAGAATTAAATTTTAAAGTTTGGAAAAACAAATAAAAGCATATATGCAGCGTCATTTCTTTTAATTAAAGAAAGTGCCTAATTAGCATTAGAAAAATGTATGAAAACTTACATCAAGCTCTGAAACAATACTAAAGTCAATTGAAATGAAAAATCACATCTCCATTCGAAGAAAATCAAATAAATTAGACCAAAGTTTAATAAAAATAACAGCATGTGGCTGTGTTTTGGTTGGTTTTTGCTGATCTTGCTCCATGATGGAGACAAGAATACTTTCCTGATGTAATTAACTTTGCAAAATTGAGAGCAATTGATTGTGTTTCTTGCAAGTTAATTGGTCTCATAAGTCATAGTTTTTGAGTGCAGCTAGATTTGACAAGCAAGAGAAAGAGGTTTGACAAGATCACAAGAGTAATTAATGAAATATTTCTTTAGAGATTTGAAGACTAATATGCACACAGAACACTCATCAAAACCTATCATATGAGAGGACATGTAATTAGTAAATACAGATGGGACAATTCACAATTCGGCGAGAGAAAGAGGATAAAAAAATACGTATGGTTTTTTTTTTCTTTTAAAGAAAGTGGGATGACACCGATTTCCATTATTCATGAAAACCAACAACAATGTCAATTGGTACCAACAGGCTGGTACCAGCACAAAATAAAATCTCATTACAGCTCCAGGTATTTAGGAAATACCTTGTTCTAGCTAATAAAAGAACTAACTCAAAGCCACATTGCTTCATACTAACACCTATACAAAATAGCAACGGATTCATCCTAAGCATGCAAACTGGAAAATAACAAACAGGCTCTTAGAAACTTGCAAAATCACAAAGTAAAACAATAAACCAGTAAAGACCCTAAAGCTTTGAAACCATCATAGCAGTAGCAACTGAGGAGTATCACCAACCACCTCAAAAATACGTATGAATTAAGGGTTCAGAGAGGTAATTAGGAGATCATGTTCATCCATGGGTGAGGGTCGTGACATGTGGACTCCTCTGGTCAATGTTATAATTCTTAACTTTCAAATTTTCAAAAAAATATACAGGATAATACCATCATGCAGTACCTGCTCAGAATCACCCATCTACGAAATGCTGAGAAACCCTGTAAGCGGGACCATAGGTACCGACCACCAACTGTACCAAGGAAATACCAGATCTTTTGATAATAGGAGTGCTTTTGAGATCTCCGACAACAGAGAGATAGGCAAGGCGCTGAGGTGAGAAAAAAGTAAGCGGCGATTTAGGATATCGGGGCGAAGTCGGGTGCAAGGGAGAGCGGCTCAGGAGAGGAGGGTTCGGTGCGGCGCCGAGAGAGGAGAGGCGAGGTCGTGGAGGAGAGGATGGGGCCGGGGTGGAGATGACGGGGCGACTAGGTTTTCGCTGCTGGAGAATTTTCGCGAGAGAGAGAGAGAGCGGGGGTTCGTTTGTCTAATTTACTGGACGCCTCCATTAGTCAGGATTTTGGGGGTTTATATAACTGGACGCGTCCAGTCCATATGGGGACCAAAGTTATAATTTCAGCGACAAAATTTCAACAGATCTGCACTATTTTTAAAGCAGATCTAATGGTCTAGAAATAGTGTAAAATGTTGTAACTCAAATTTGTTGTAAGTGGATCCCTCCTCTATATATATATATATATATGCCCTGAGAGATGCAATCTAGCCATGCAGCTTGGTTGATATATTGAAAATGCACAAAATCAATGTTTTACAAATTTTATAAGAGGATTATGGCAGTTATCGAGAATTAATGCACTTTTGGTTTTTAACGGATTTTGAATATTAAAATCAATCTCAAGTATATAATGATTAACACAATATTTTTGAAGTTACAAGGTTTAACCAAATATAGCTTTTAATATAGTAGGTATTATATATAGAGTGTGCTAGCTAGGTTTATCAAGAAGGATGTGTGAGCTAAATATTAAAATTTATCAGATTGATTTTTAATGACGAATTCAAGTCAAACCGATCTACTTCACGAGTGATACATGTATCTGCAAAATTTTAATATTGTCATATTTATTTAGTACAAAATCAAGTGGTCAATAATACAATGTTATGTAATGAAAATGTAAACTAAGAAAAAAAAAAAAGGGTTAAATCATGTTATCTTTGATTGCCATATGATGGGTTCTCTAAACGCGAGTGGTACGAAATTGGTACTAGGTAGGTATAGAGGTCAAAAAGCACTTGTAATTTTTACATGTTTGAAGGGCCAAATTGTAAAATTTCCTGAAAAAAAAAAAGGAACTTTGACAGCATCTTGAAAATGCGCTTGAAATGTAAGCTACCATTGTCTAACATTTACAAATTATTCGATTAGGCGATGCAATGATGGCAAACCACAACTTATCCACTGCTAACCAAGCATGCATTTATATTTATATTTATATATATATATATCACTATTGATTCCAAAAATTCGCCAAATTAATTAGCAGCTACCTAGCTTAAGTTGGGGGAAATTAATTCTTTTCTTTTATAATTAATTATAACCTACTAGATCTCTATTGACCGGCATATATATTTTCTCTCAGCTCAATATCACTTCATAGAATTAAAGACTAAAATCATATATGCATTTTTCTTAATGTTAAATAATTAATTATAAAGTTAGCCAAGCAATTAAAAGAACCCAAAAAGTATAAAAAAAAGGAGGTTCTTTATATTAATTAGTTTATTTTTAATCAGTGGCAGATTTCCGTTTTTCAAAAGAAATGTGAAATCCTAAATTAAATTTCTAGTAAAATATTAAACAAATTGAAATTATGCAAAATACAGACACATAATTAATATTTAAAACTAATTAACATACGAAAAGATTAAGAAATTCTTTCAAGAAATAAAAATGTTCGGAATATATATGAAATCTGTCTGAAAAATATCCAGACATATTTGAATTAATTTTAAACTAATCCGTGAGTTCAAAATTAAAATTTGAAGCTCTTAAATATGTTACCAAATATTCTGATTGTTGATCAGAACATCTGAAATTTTTTAAATATTTTAAACATATGAATCCTGAAAATAAAATAAAAAAATACATTATGGATATGCAACAGTGAATGAATCAGGGAAATAGGGGATCGATGTGTAAATAAATTACCTGATATGTGGGACCTCACATGTCAGGACCCTTCTCTTCCCTTTCTACCTTTCTCTCGCCAACTTAAAGCTAATGAAAGATATCAAAGCAACCTTTTTTTTAGTTAAATTCTTTCGAGTAATCTTGAATTATATTTGCATGTTTATTAAATATAACTCCACGAATTTATAATAGGAAATTTGTTATTTAAATTAATATTTTCACACAGCTTGGTTAATTTAACGATTAACTAATGTAACAATTTGGTATTTCTTATAGAGTAATCATTAGAAAAAAAAATATTTTGACAAAATAATCATTTAAAATAAAACTGAAATTTTGAAATCCAACATTATAAGCATAATTTATATGATATAGATATCATGTATTTAAAAAATAATGAGATCTGTTGTATGTTTTATAGTGTGAATTGAACTTTCAGCGCACGGTTAGAAATTAATGCTTCTTGATGCATTATCAAACAATACTCAAATTATATTGAATTTGATTGTGAGTCCTTCCATGTGTCAGATACTTTTGAGTTTAAATCTTATTCGAATTGATTTTAAAAATTATGTCAAAAAATTGTTAAGATAACCATGATCAAGTGATCCCTTCCCTTTACACCTTGTGTTTGGTTGACAAAATTATGTCAGAGGTGAAAGGTAGAGGAGGTGAAAAGTTTAACATTGTATCATTGTAATCAATATAATTGTTTTCCTCTCGATTTGAGGTGTAACGGATGAAAAAAAAAATTGTTGCAAATATTTTTAGAAAAAATAACACAAATGCCCAACCATATATCTTACCTATATAATTCTCATACAAATTTTTTGTCACAAACCTACAACAGCCTCTGAATTTCTCACTAACCTTCTAAATTTTAATCAACCAAACAAGAAATAAGACGGAAAGAAAAGTTAAATTTATTTTTCCTAATTAATCATCCAAACACAAAGAGGCTACATACCGATATTTTTATATATTAATATCCAAAGTTAGTTACAAATTAATTAATATACCCATGATTCTCAAGTTTTTTCAAAAATGTCCAAACCGGTCATAAAATGGCCGATTTCCTCTCTCAAAAAACCGGCCGGTTTCCTCTTCTTCTTCTTCTTCTTCTTTTTTCTTCTTTTTTAGAGACACTATGAAGAGCAAGATAATGAAATCTAACACTGAAAATTCAAAATTTTTGTTTAAATTATTTGTTATATTACTTCTTTTGATTTATAATTAGCATATTATCCTAAAATACACTAGATTACTTGAAATTATGTTGAATTACACTATATTACAATAAATTATGTTGAATTACACTAAATTATGTTAAATTATGCTAAATTACAATAACTTCGCTAATTATGCTGAAATACGATAAATTACGCTAAACTACGCAAAATTACGCTAAAGTAGACCGATTTTGTGCCATCTTTCATGAATCATAAAAAATAGTAAAAAAATTCCAAAAATAGTAAAAATTAGTATTCTACAAGTTCATTATGTAACTAATTTACTAAGCTACTTAGATTCAATAATATAAATGAAAATCTCAATCGGAAACTTCAACTCAAGTTTTGAGGCTCTTCCCTTAGTTTTTTGGCAATTCTGAATTTTGAAATCTAGTATTGTGGGCACGGACGCATGCGTATTTTCGCAAGCTTTCCGAAAAGTGTTCATTTCCTGAAATCAGACACTCGAGCGCAGTTTTATGGCTGTTTGAAGTTTCGTCGTCGTTTTCCGCCTTTTCAGTGAATATATTGTCACTATTCATATGTAATTTAGCGTAATTTACCGTATTTAGCGTAATATAATGTAATTTAGCGTAATTTAACGTAATATAGTGTAATTCAACATAATTTCAAGTAATTTAGCGTATTTTAGTATAAATATGCTAATTATACATCAAAAGAAGTAATCTAACAAAAAAATTAATTTTTCAGTGTTAGATTTCATTATCTTGCTCTTTATAGTATCTCTTAAAAAAATAGTTTCTAATTATAAATCACTATGAAGATAAAAGAGAAACAAAAAATAGTTTATAATTATACATCACTATGAAGACACACAGTAATTTACCGGAATTTACCTCTTTTAGCGTAATTTAACATAATTTAGCGTAATTTAATGTAATATAGTGTAATTCAACATAATTTCAAGTAATCTAGTGTATTTTAGTATAAATATGCTAATTATAAATCGAAAGAAGTAATCTAACAAATAATTAAACAAAAAATTTGAATTTTCTGTGTTAGATTTCATTATCTTGCTCTTCATAGTGTCTCTAAAAAAAAAAAAAAACCGGCCATAAAATGGCTAGTTTCCGGGGGAGAGAGAAAACCGGCCATTTTATGGCCGGTTTAGACATTTTTGGAAAAACTCGAGAATCATGAGTATATTAATTAATTTGTAATTAACTTTGGATATTAATAAAAATGTCGGGGCTACATATGTTAATCTTCCTTTCTATTTGATTTCATTCTCTCTTATTCTTCACTGCACCTCCCCTTCCTTTCTATTCCACTCCATCCAATCATCACTATTTGATTACTACAAGTGACTGTTTAGGAATGAAAGTAATCATCACCATTTGATTACTACAAATGACTGTTTAGGAATGATAAATAGATTAGTAGAAATGATTGGAATTGTAGCGGAATGATGGTTGAGTTATAATGTAGAAGTCTTAGACTTTATATATTTCTATGAATAATGTCTAAAAAAAGTAGTACAAAATAAATAACTTAGTAAAGAAGTACAAAATTGAAAATTATAAATAATTAATCAAAAACTTCGTCTCAAGTTTTGAGGCTCTTCCTTTTTTTTTTTTTGCAATTCTCACAGTGTTGTTATCCTGATGAACGAAGTTGTTCAAATCTATATATCTTCTCCTCGCGAGCTTTCCGAAAAATGATCATACGCTGAAATCGGACACTCGAGCGCCAAGATATATATGTCCGTTTGAAGTTTCTTCGTCAGAGACTGCCTTCTCGGTGAATATATCGTCTCTCTTGCCTTATCCCTCGCTCTAGCTTCGGAGAGATATCTTAGAGAAATACATGTAAATATGATGACATGGAAAATATGATAAGTATCTTTATACGTAACTATATGCAAGGGCGGAACTAGAAAATTTTGATAAAGGTGGCTGAAAATTAAAATGTACAATTGTGGTGAGTGGTATTTGAACACAAGACCTCTCAACTATTAAATAGAGTTTTAACCACTAGGTTACAACTAAACATATGTCATTTACTGAGGGTGGCTAGACTATATAAAAAGTTTAAAAAAAATCAAATTCAATTAAATTCCTATACGTATAATTAAAATTTTAAACTCACAGAGGTGACTTAGCCACCTTTGGCTAAGCCTTAGATCCGCCCATGACTATATGGATAGAAATTTTCCTCTTTACTAAATTTGGGAGGACATCTTATCCGATACTAATTATTCTAAAAATAATGCGTACAATTGTAATGGACCTTGAAAGCGGGTAAATATGCATGTGTGTTTCAATGATCATGAAGTCAGGATGAGATTTCAAGTCAATAGGAGGATTGTTGTGTATGTCTCTTTTCATCATATATTTTCATCATGTTTGATTTAGCATGATATTAGGAATAGTAGATCATGTTTGGCAGGTTATATTAAGAAGGAAGAATTTAGTATTTTAGTATAGAGTATTTTAAAATACTAAATTCTTCCTCCTTAATATATCCTGCCAAACATGACCTACTATTTTTAATATTATATTAAATCAAGCCTGATGAAATATATGATGAGATGAGAGACGTACACAACAATATTAATTAAGCACGATTAAAAATTGTTTATGGTCATTTAATTTGTTTATCTAAAGGTTTGTGTCAAATTAATGTGAAGCATGCATGCAGATTTTACTTATTAAGAGGACTTAAGAGATAAAGTCATGATGATCCATGGAAGTTTTGAGAAGAATCAAAGTTAATTGTCAAAGAAGGAAGCATCTATTCCCTTCAGGATAGAGAGAATGTGTGTGTATCTGTGTGTGTATGTGGGTGAGAGAGAAAGAGAGAGAGAGACTGAGAGAGCTTTACATTGTTTCTCACCCATCTAATTCTCTTTTGGGTTGTGTGGGGGTGGGCTCCATGCAAAATGCACCAGACCAGCTTTGACCTATATATTAAATTAAGGGAGCTGATATACTGCACCGCCATTGGCATGTCATTGTGTATGTATATATCTGACAAATGTTATCAACAATTTTAATTAGATGCATGCATGGCCATATTTTAAACGACTTATTAGATGTATCATCTTTTTATATATATGTACTTTATTTTGTCAAGCATTTATATAACGAAAATCAACCAAGTTATAATTATTTCACTCAATGCGGTGCCTATATATCAGTTAATTAATATTTCTCCAAAATATGTATAAAAATGAAAGAGTGTGTTACAAAAAAAAAAACTAGTGATACATAATTTAATGCATTTTAACTTGATTTTGGTTATTTGAAGAACTAGTACATGTATTAATTAGCATCTTGATAATTAATTAACATTAAGATTAAGTAATTACTTAAGATGATATATGCATGAACTTACTTTGGGGGGCAAAGACGGGAGCTGTGTATGATTGGTACACATGCATTTTGTGAGTCTGGTTGGATTTGGGTGATAATTGTGTTGATTTGGTGACGTCAGCATTGGGAGAGACAAGCTTCAAATCTACTAAAGCAACCCATTTTATTTCGAGCCTTGATAAAGCATATCATATGCATACATAGGTCCAGGTCCCCCTCACTTTACATATTAATTGAACCTTGCTTTACAGTTTACATATATATATGTTGTTTATGCATATAATTAATTAATAATTTCATGCAGTGGTGGATCCAAGATTTTCGTCAGAGGGGGTCAAAAAAATATCGAATCGGATTTAAATATCTAATCGGGTTTAAATTCATTAACCAATTGAGTACTTGACAAAAAATTCTAATTACCAATGCTTTAACTTATATTTTCCAATGCTTTAACTTGTAATTTCTGATACTCTGACTTATAATTCTAATTACCAATAAAAATTCAACAGATCTATTTCAATTTTAACCCTAAATTAATTTAACTCGAATTACAAATTTAACATTCAGAGGGGGACAAAAAAAATTCTAGAGGAAGGCAAAGTCGATCGGAACCGATAAATCTCCACTAAAACTCAAAATCCAGGAGGGACAGCTGCCTTCCTGGAATACTCTGGGTCCGCCCCTAATTCCATGCATGTTTTCATCAAGCTTCTAAAAAAGTTTCATCAGGTACATTTCTAGCTTGATGTAAATCTTCCTAACGGCCAACATTTACAACGTCAATATATATTAATTGCCAATTATATATACATTAATTTTCTATACAGATGACATATATATATATATATATATATATATATATATATATATAATAATTGAAAGGAGAAGAATATATATAATTGAAAAATGTCGTAAGAAGTTTTCGGAGGTAGTTTTTGGATATATTGATTAAAGAATTTGATTAATATTAAACTGATTGAATCAAATCAGCACATAGAATAGGTCTCATATATATATATATATATACACACACATACATTAATTGTGGTCATATATCATACGTAATATTCGAATTCTTCTGGCCAAGTTGCAGCGACAGAGGCAGGAGAGCACTTGCTCCATCCCCCTCATTACGTCTCAAAATATGTTTTTATTTTTATGCTTGTTTTTAAAAAAAAAAAAATTATAAAAATATATTAATAGTCAAAATAATTATTAGATTATATTTTATTCTATAATTTTGCTTCATCCTACTAAATAAATACCCTCACTCCGGTCCTGATAAGATTTATCACACCTTAATAATTAAAGAGATAGTACTTTTGCTTGCTAAGTGAGGTTATGGTACTATAAATAACGCATAATGGTCCACATTATTGATCAATATTTTCGTTTTCAAAGTTCAAATAGTCGATATGAATTCTTCAACATTATCTTCATATAAAAATTTACATGGAAATTAAATTTAAATTTTTTATAATTCATCTTTTACTATTTTTTAGATAGATAGAAAATCACTAATTTTGAATGGTCTATTTTGGCGTAGTGTACCTATCTAAAAAAATAGTAAAAGCTCTAAAAGAAATGTAAAATTTGATATGGAGATCGTGTTGAATAAAATATAAAGAAAATTATGTATAAACACAATTCTTTTTTTTTTGAGATAGAAAGATGGAGGTCTAGTTTACCAACTTCTATTTAATTGTCCATAAAGGACCACCCATCCGGATTTCGAACCCACGATCTCTCACGTGGAGAGTATTGCCCTTTGCCACTAGTTCAAATAAGACTGATTCTTATAAACACAATTTTTTGAAAATAAATGAGGTCAATTGACCCCATTATCACTTACTAAATCCACCTCTGAGTAGATTAGCATCGAATCATGGATTGTTAATTGTTTGTGCTTATAAAATGAAACTAGCTAGTTGCTAAACATCTTGAAAGTGTAAAATTAGTGTGTATCAGACCAACGATTTGAACTTTAAAAATGAAAATATTAATTCATAGTACGAATCAATCCACGTTATGCATAGTACCATACTTGCTTTATTCTAATAAAATTTTGGTCTCCACCCTTCACCTAAAACGTTTGTTTACTTTTTTTTTCAAAACAGAAGTAACTCTTATATATTAAATTGGAATATATATATATATATATATATATATATATATATATATATATATATATATTAGTAAGTATTTAGTAAGACAAAAAGAAGGTAATTAGGGATTTTCCCTTTTGCGGCGCAAAACATTTCACTTAAAATTTGTAGTGTATGGGAGACAAGTCACTGACTGAGGTGCATTGCTTTTCCTCAAAAAATATTTGTATCAATGAAGAGTCATGCCCCAAGAAAAAGGTCTATCTCTCTCCTTTAATTTCTTTCTTTGTTTTTTTTTTTTCCTTGAAATTCTTGCAGCGGCTGTCAAGTTCTCTATCCCTCACCTTTTCGCAAAGGAGGGGCTCCTAGTCGGTGCTTTTTTTTTTTGGGTTACCCAGGGTTAGAATAACATCCTTTCTTTGCAACAAGAGATCAGAAAATATCACAGAGAGAAAGAAAGAGAGTTTCAAAACAAAGAACCCTATTCGTTTGTTCTTGAATCTCTTCTAATTCTGTACCAATTTCAGAGAAAAAAAAAATAAAGAACCAAATAGAATTCAATTCACAAGCTGTGTGATCAGGAGAGATTATAAGAGAGAGAGAGAGAATGTTCTCTTCTTCAAATAAGAAGCCAAACAGTGCATCTCAAGGTGTGAGTGGTGCTACTAATGAGAGACCCAATAGCATGTGTACTGTCCAAGCGGATTCGGGTCTGGTTCTTACCACTGACCCAAAACCACGTCTCCGTTGGACTGTCGAGCTTCATGACCGCTTTGTCGATGCCGTCACTCAACTCGGTGGCCCAGACAGTATGTCTTCTCTCTCTCTCTCTCTCTCTCTCTCTCTTACCTTCTCAGCTCTCAAGATTAATTGCACCTTTTGACATCTGTTTAATTATTCCTTAATTACTGCTTTTTTATTTTCTCTTCATCTATCTTTGATCTTTCTTTTTACCTACGGTTTATGCTATAATTCAAAGCTTCTAGTTAGATTTTCTTTTCTTTTTTCTGAGTTAAACTAACTTTTCTTTTAAGGTTATCATCTATGATCAGTTATATTTAGTAGACCTTTATTAGAACATATTTAACATACACTTTGTTATTTACCAAGGAATATATATGGATGTTCGATATAATTTGTTTCTTTTGTGTAACTAATACTATGTATATCTTTATTATGTTTGTTTGTAGAGGCTACACCAAAGACAATTATGAGAGTAATGGGAGTGAAGGGGCTTACCCTATACCACCTGAAGAGCCATCTCCAGGTATATATTTATTAGCTTTATTACCTTCAGCTTCAGCTTTATCAGCCCTCTTTCTAACAGCAAAACACACACACACACACACATACAAAACCGCTCACTCGCTAATTATATACGTACCTCGATCTCATTATTATTTTGTTGTTCTCTCTTTTCTTTTTTCAGAAATTCCGGCTAGGGAAGCAACCACACAAGGAGTTCAATGACCACTCAGTTAAGGATGGTACGTAAGAAGGCTATATATATATATATATATACACCTTACCCGATCACTTTATACATTTTAAGTGTTTTTTGTTGCATTTTTTTTCCTTAAATTTTAGTAGGATTTTCATGAACTCTTAAAAGTAAAAAAATTTAGGTATACATATATTCTGTAATTTCCACCTTTGTCTATGCATGTGTGTTGAGTTTTGATATCATATATTACGGCAATTTTAGCTGCAGCGATGGAGATGAGAAATGCAGCCTCCTCCTCGGGCTTCATGGGAAGGAACATGAATGAGTAAGTATTTTCTAACTCTTTATGTTTTTCATGTGCTTCTTGAGAAACAATGGTTAGTAAGCATTTAATTATTCTAAATATATAAACTAAAAAACACCAAGGATAAATTTTATATAACGTACGTTTAATTTGTTGTCTTAAATCTTTCAGTAGGAATGTTCACATTAATGAAGCACTAAAGATGCAAATGGAAGTGCAAAGAAGACTTCATGAGCAACTAGAGGTGATTACAAATTTCAAAAGGCAAAACTTTCAAGTTTCGACTTTCGACATGTCCACAAATTAATGATTTTTATTCTCCTTTTCGATGCTTATATTTGCTTCAAATTTAGGTGCAGAAGCACCTTCAAATGAGGATTGAAGCTCAAGGGAAGTATATGCAGACAATTTTAGAGAAAGCATGCCAAACCCTATCAGCCGGAGATGGCGGCATGACACTGCAGGGCAGCTATAAGCCGATAGGAAACCAATGTATACTTGACATGGGTGGAAATGCAATGAAAGATATGGGACCCTCCTTGAGCTTTCCTTCACTGCAAGACCTACATCTCTTTGGTGGGACCCAATTAGACTTGCACCATGAACAAATGGAGAGACCCCTTGATGCCTTCTTCCCTTCCAATGACTCCTCTCTTTGTGCCATGGGCAAGAATAAAAGACCTAACCCTAACACATATAGTAGTCCTAATGGCAAGAACCCCATGATTTGGGGTGATGAACAAGATCAAGAAAAATGTGATCAACTCCAAATTGCACCTAGTGGTATGGATGGATCAGGCCTCGACTTAGACTCCATGGCAGATGTGTATGAACCAAAGCCAATTCTATCTAGTGACAGTATAGGAGAGAACAAACTCGATAGAACGTCTCCTAGGAGGTCTCCAATTGCTGTTGAGAGGATGAGTCCGATAATCAGCGGAGGCGGGTTGGCTCAAAGCAGAAACTTATCGTACGGATGAGGTAGAAATATGCATGTGAAATTATTTGATGGATAATTTTAATTTACTTACCAGATATTGACTCTTTGAAATAGTGATTAATAAAGGGGCTTGTATGGGATTGTGGAGTTATATTATTGCATAGTAGCTAGGTTAAGGTGAAGTGGTATTGTTTTGATTAAGTGTGTTGAGTTGTGCTTAATTAACTAGTGAGCTAGCTAGGGAGTTAAGCACCAATTAATGTAAAACTATCAAGTGTTTTTCAATACATGAAACTAAGGGTGTCAATTTGTATTACAATAATTAAGTAACTCGGAATGATCGCCTTGAGAGTATTCTATCATTACCATACATGCGCATCTTATATATTGTTGATGCATGGTAATTAATTAATTAGTTCGATCTTGTTGTATTTTATTTTTATTCTAAAGCTGCTGTGTCCCCCCTCTTGACACCTTTAGAGAGAAACATATATAAGCTCAGTGATTTATTACTTTTTAACATAATGATATATGTTATTTCATGTGGATAATATACACGTTATTACCATCTAAAGGAAGAGTGTATGTGTGTGTGTGTGTGTGTGTGTATATGCATGCATGCAAAACAATGGGTCTTCCATTACTGTAACAATGAAAGAAAATAACATTGTATACGTACCTTCGCCTTCGGTCATTAGTGCAAGATCGAAGATGAAAGAATAAAGAATAGTAGATTATAATTGCCATGACATGCATGCAATTAATTTCCTTAAAAACTAAAATTTGTTTGTGATGGTGTTGTGTTGTTCATTCAACTGCTATAATTTGCTAATATTGAATATTATTTGGCATCCGATCGAACCATGATTTCTTTTGTAATGTTAATGCGAGGTGGAAAAAAGAATCCACCATTCCGACAAGATCCAGCTCTCTCATTTTGAAATGGTAGAATATTCTTATGCTAAAATAAAAAGTATACATATCGATCATATTACTTTTGAGAAAAAAATCTAAATGATTCGTGAAACAGAAAGGAGAATAAATTTCAAAGAATGAAAAAAAGAAAATAAAGATCTAAATTAAGGCGAAGAGAATTGGATTGGAATTCAGTTAATTATCAAAAGAAGTTGAAAAGGACTCTATATATACCTTGTACTATGATATGTACTTAGTGCTTTCTTCAAAAATTTCCTTCTATTTACGTGTGTGTGTGTGTGTGCGCGCGCGCGTCTTTTGTTTATTTCCCTTTAGGCTCATTATAATAGTGTTCTATCTAACAAAAATAAAATGCAAGTATGCACTACCAATGTTTTCTTTAAGATTAATATTTCCCAGAGAAGATAAAATTAAACAGCTAGCTAGATGCATGGTAATCTACCAATTGGAGAAATGTGCCATATATATATATATATATATATATATATAGAGAGAGAGAGAGAGAGAGAGAGAGAGAGAGAAGGAATCCGATTACAACACTTTTGAGTTACCACAATCATTTTTTTTCATTTTCAAAGTCCAAATCGTCGATCCAACCCGTTCAACATGATCTCCACAATAAAATGTGCTTGCAGATCAAATTTTACATTTTTTTGAATTTTTTTACTATTTATTAAGATAGGTACAAAATTCAATGGTCTGAATCTGACTAGTTTTTGTAAAATATTTAATAAATAGTAAAAAATTCAAAAAAAATGTAAAATTTGATTTGCAAGCATATTTTATTGTGGAGATCATGTTAAACAGTTTGAATCGACAATTTGAACTTTGAAAATGAAAAAAATAGTTATAATAATTCAAAAATATTATAATCGGATCCCTCCTCATATATAGACACACGCGCACACACACGAAACTTAATTACCACATATGAACTGTATAGAATAAAGTAATATATCTGTATTTATAAAATCTTGATCAAAAGAATCTAATAAAATAAAACTATATATATATTAGGTCGACGTACGTACTTCACAAGCTAGGCATCTTGAATTGAGTATTCTATTATTAGAAGTACTCTCGCAAATCTATAAAGAAGTCTCCCAATGCAAATCTATAAAGTATTATAATTGTCTTTTCATGTCAGCACTTCACTTTGTACGTTATTACTTATTAATATTGGTCGTAGACAATATTTATATCATCACAAAACATAATTTTATTGAATATTTAAATCTAACAAAATTACAAAAATTGTCATACATATATAATTTTTTCATGTATAATCATTAATTAAGTAAGCCCTAATGCCAAATTCGATTCATGGACATGGTTTATTAATTAGCTCCTACACAATTTACTAATTTTCTAGATGAAAACCTATATAACATAATGCGTTTAACTTGATGAATTTCAAATGTTATAATCTGCGTGCATGGTTATATCTGTTCTGAACAAAACTAAATCTGTAGTGAATTTTTGGCCAAATTTCCATTCTTTGAACTAAAGCACACACACACACACACACATTCAACATAAGTATAACCAAGTCCTACACATTCAACATAAGTATAACCAAGTCCTACGATATTTCATACACATAAATCCACACTATGCAAATTAAGATGATATGGCATTAATTATGTACTACAACATATATATGTTTAGTAGTTTTGTTTCTTCTGCGCAGTGAGGCAGACAAAGAGCATCCTCTCTTTTTTATCTTCCTTTCCCCCTCCACATTCCATGATCATTACAACTGTTAATTTACAACCACCCCCCCTCTAAAACACACACACCACAGATGGAGAGAGATGCAGGCAGCTGCTGCCAAGGATTTCTAAAAAAGAGAGTTCTAGAGAGAGATACAGACAGCTAGAGAGTCTACTAGTATATATGGACCCATGCATACTGGCCACATAATTAGCAAAAGATAGCAGTATATATATATAGCATCCCTATATATATTTTAACCGGGAAATTAGCACGCACAACAAATTTAAGGGCCACGTCTATTATCCCACCGTCTATGACGAGTGCATGCCTCATTCGAATATATATATATATATATATTTGCATGCAGAAATGCTGAATGGTTCCACAATACAATAAAAGCAAATGAGAATGAGAATTATATATGTTAAGTTCTAATAAAATAAAATAAATTTCAGTCTAACGGATTAAAACCATCTGGACTAAACATATAATATAAGCATATATAACTAATGTTACTTTGCTATCCTAAAAAAAATGTGTAAGAAGATGATTCTATTATTTATTCTTTTGTTCCTTTATAGCCACTTTTGTTTAGTCTTGGTAAAAAGAGGAGAGATGCCTTTATCGATCTGATAGAAATGCAGGGAGGGTGCAAGTTGGCAAGAGAAAGAAAGAGAGAGAGAGATATAGAGGAATGAGAAAGATAAAGGTAATTGAGCAGACAGATACAGAAAACCAAAAACAAGTGCAATTTACGAGGAAGCTTCTTCCTGAGCTTTGGAAGGACTTTAGATAAGCTAAATTAGCATGCCAGGATCTTCTGTGTCATGCAATAATTCATAGCTTTCTGCAGTTTTCTTGGACGGCTATATATATATTGCTTGCTCGAAAGCTATATATATATATATGTGGCGGTAGAATATATATAAAACAGGACACCCATGAGAATCACAAGTACACAAAAGCGTATATCAAATGCATTGCGATAATTAGTAGACAAGGTAGTAATTAAGGTGGGTTTAGTTTGGTAATTAATATATATATATATGGATCTCGATCCTGATCACCAACATTTGTTTTTCTCTTGTTAAGTACGTACTGACAATTCAAAGAGAAAGAGAATTGTTTTGTTGGAAAATGAAGATCCTATTATTATTGCATGCATGTGCATCTAATTAAGTTAAACTGCATCCTATGTGTGTTTGTGTATATATATATACGTACGTAGAAACATTGCTACAGAAAACAATGCATATTTTGGAAGAAGAGAAGATCAACAAAAGTTGTTGTTATTATGTAATAAATTCTAAAAGCTGATGGAGTGCTGGGGGCTGGGGACTGGGGAGGGGCCCAAGTAACTATATATAATTATATATATATACTATAAAGGATGCAATATTGCAAGGTTTAAGAGCATAGCAGCGTTTCCGAGGCTGATCATCTATCTCTCATCTCTGGCTTCAGCAAAAAAAAAAAGCAACAAATGCACCTCGGGTTCTGTTTTGTTCTGTAGGGTATACACTCCGCACTGCTTTGGTTTTATTTGTTTTTTGTTGTTAATTTCTTAAAGAGGAAGGAATAATATACAGAGATAAAAAGGGGCATTGATGAGAGAGAGAGAGAGAGAGAGACGAAGCTTCACTTCTTTTGGAATTTGGATGGTAGTTGCATGCTGAATGAGTAACTGCATCTGGATGTTGGTGGTGTGCTTTGTTAATTTGTATACATTCAGTACTGAACCAACCAACCGGCGAATTCACATCACCTCAGGTTATCTGACTCAAGCAAATTACGATCGAACGGCTCATTTAACATGGCACGAATCTCAAAACAGACCCCCTACAGTCTCAATAGGCACCGGATTGAGTTTGGCCTAGATAGAATTAATCTGAGCCGGCCGTTGCAATTTGCTTGAGTTAGGTACCTGGGAGGATATATGTCCCCAACCGACACCAATGCGATATATATAGAGAGAGAAGTTGGCTACTATCAAAAAACGTTTGTCCTTAGGCCGTGAAATAAACGTTTCGGTTTTTATATTTTCAAAATTCAAACGGTCGATCCAAACCGTTCAACATTCAATCTATAATAAAATGTACTTGGAGACTAAATTTTACATTTTTTGGAATTTTTTTATTATTTATTAAGTATTTTACAAAAACTAGTCAAATTCAGACCATTGAATTTTGTACCCATCTTAATAAATAGTAAAAAAATTCAAAAAAATGTAAAATTTTATCTGGAAGCACATTTTATTGTAGAGATCATGTTGAACGGTTTGGATCGACGATTTGGACTTTGAAAATGTATAAAATGGTTGTGTAACTTTTGTGGTAACATAAAACGTGGTAATCGGATCCCTCCTCTATATATATATAAATATATATATATATATATATATATATATATATATATATATATAGAGAGAGAGAGAGAGAGAGATCTAGAGAGTGGCTAATATCAAAACGTTTGTTCCGGAGCCATGGTGCAACCAATTTGTTCTCCGATTTTCAAAGTCAAACGGTATATGAAAATGTGCTTGGAGACCAAATTTTATATATTTTGGAATTTTTTTCACTATTTATTAAGTTAGTTTTAAAATCACTCATTTTAATAAATAGTGAAAAAATTTTGGATCATTGAAAACAATGAATTTAAAACTTGCTTAATAAATGGTAAAAAAAATCCAAAAAATATAAAATTTGGTCTTCAAGCACATTTAATTATAGAGATCACATCTAACGGTTTGGATCGACCATTTGAACTTTGAAAATCGGAAAACTAATTGGTTGCACCACGGCTCCGGAACAAACGTCTTGATATTAGCCAACCTCGATCTATCTATATATATATAGAGAGAGAGAGAGAGAGAGAGATTGACCAATATCAAAACGTTTGTTTCTAAGTTGTGAAACAAACGCTTCGATTTTTACATATATCAACTGTTTGAACATTGAAAATGGGGCCTTTGACATGGCATTCTTTGTCGTTTTAATTAAGGGAAATTAGTACAATTAGTTTGCATGAATAGAGGAGCTAGCTAGGATATTGGTTTATCAAATTCATGATGCATATATGGTTTGGAAATTGCATGAGGTGCATGCTTTTATATACTTTCCTCTAGTTTTCATAAACAAATTCAAAATAGGCCATTCCGACGACTTCTCATACCAATAAAGAAACCAAAATGAATTGAGCCATATCTAAGTGTCTGCTGGTTCTTTTAGTTAATGGCGTTATCTTGGATTTAGTGTCAATTGAACTTGATATTTTTAAGGAAACAAACATTGTCTTGAAGCAATGGTATCGCCTTTTTCATTAAAATGATTGCATACATAAAGATTTGAACCTCTTGATTTTTTTTTATTGGATGGCACTATCACTACATGTATGGATGGATTTCACATATAATTTTATTTGAATTATATATCATATTTTAAAAATCCTTTTATTTAAATTGAGAATTTAAATGAAACAAAAAGAACCTATACCCTTGCATAATACATATGAAATTTCAGACTATAACAGGCAGCAATGTTCTTACACCAAATAAAAACAAGATTTCTCTTGAGAAGAGAGAAATAAGAGCTCTAAATCCAAGTAACACGGTAATTTTACAGAGAAAAAGGCTATTATTGGAAAACAAAAACAAAAACAAAAGCCTGGATATATTACAACTCATAGACCCAACTTTTATTATATTTTATTTGAAAGGTGCTTTAGGCTCAAATACAGGGAAGTTACCTGCATCAATTAGCAGGGATTCAGATTAGATAATAATCCTTTAGTAATCAGTTGTAACTTCATGAAATTGTTTAGTAATCAGGGTATCTCAAGGGCCAATCTGGAGGGCTTTATTGTCAAATTTGGGTTTTTCTGACATGAAGCAGCCTTTAAATGAAAGATGTTTATCAATTTATGTTTATGTTGTCTTTGGCTCTAGGGAAGGCAGTATCATACCAATAGGTACTGTACTGGTATATATCTGATAAACTTGCAATATTTGCACCAAAATCTAGATCTACATCAATTCTTTCTACCTTACCTGTATCACCTTTATTAAACAACCATTTTTTGCTGTGTCCTGTCATATATTCTCAGGTATCCTTCAAGTTACCCATGCACACATATTTAACCTGAAATTGACAGAGAAACAGATGCATGTAGAAAGCCACTTCTTGCAAAAGAAAAAGAAACCTACTTTATATAGTGATTATAGAAAGCACCTTCTTTTCAAATTAGATCGATACTGCACTCAGATACTAATTCTGTATTTAGCTGAATTTTGGCAACACTGATTTTGACTTTTGACAATGTGACTACATGGAAATTACAAAGTAATGTTTCTCTGCCATAAACTAGCCTCATAAGTATAATTTAGGTGAGATTTAAATTTGGATTCATTTTTCTATAGAAAAATGATGCCTATTTAATTACGATGATTTTATCAACTCTTAACAACCTATATATTGATTTTTTAAGTACCAATGGGTTTCCAAATATATCATGTGCAAGAATTAATTTTGAAAGTTTAAATGAAGCAGTTACCTCATTGCAAATAATGACAAGAGCTAAGGTTTTCACTTTGAGAAATTAAGAAAATAAAATATTATGCCTAACCTCCAAATATTCATCCATTCCATATTTAGACCCCTCTCTGCCGAGACCCGATTGCTTCACACCTCCAAATGGCGCCACCTGGATTTTTAATACAGAATTAAAACTTATCATGATCCTTTTAGTGACATTATATTTGCAAGAGTACCCTTTTAGAGTAACATTCTCACCTCAGCAATTAGACATTTTATATCAACAATTCAAGATAACAGATTGCCCCATCATACATGCAAAATCATAACTAAATGCTGAGATGTGTACAGAAAGAATGTTAATGGTTGTACCTCAGTAGAGATGATCCCTTCATTAACCCCAACAAGACCATATTCAAGGGCTTCTGATACACGCCATGACCTAGGTATGCTTCTTGTAAATATGTATGCGGCCAACCCTGAAATTTTCATATTAAACCAAATTTTGTTGAGATAAATATTTTCTGCCAAAGTGATTAATTGAGGCTGTTTCCGAGTGATTAAATTGAAGCGTTCGAAATCAAACACTTGTCAAGTGAAGAACCAAAAGGGGGTATCTCTTGTTTAATTCTCTGATGTCTTATACCAAATACTTAAATCATATACACTCTAAAAAAAGAACTGATAATTTACATAAAAAATATGATCGAGTTAAGTACCAGCATTAGTGTCATTAGCCATACTTATAGCATCCTCTTCAGTTTTAAATGGTACAAGTGGTGCGACTGGGCCAAACACTTCATCCCTACACAAATTGAACGGAAAATTAAATGATAGATGCAAGTATGTTAAAATATAATTTGAAATGTGAGAGGTGGGTCAATTTATTCATAAAATTAAGAGCTTCAAGACATTACCAACTACCTCTTAACCAGGTCTCTTACTTTTTTTTTCCTATGCAATATTACCAGGACTGATCATTCTGACAAGCGACATAAATATGGAGATAATATTCTTACTTGAAAAGTAACATGTCCCTATTAACATTGGAGACAACAGTAGGCTCATAAAATGTCATCCCCAGGCTATGTCTTTTTCCTCCTAGAATAACATTTGCCCCCTGTGGAAAGCAAGCTAAAATGTCAAAAGGAAAGTCCTAATACGTGAAGTACTATCTGTGGAGTGTGATTACTGATTAACATTGCAATATGTTTTCAGGTCTTATTTTGTAATTATGTAACAATTGTCTGTAACTTGCAAAGTTAAAAAAACTAGACTAGAAAAACAATGAACTAAGCTGCTAAAGCTTGGCATTAAAAGCAAGTTACCTTTGAAGTTGCATCATTGACAAACTTCTCAACCTATACAAGTACATACATGTAGATATTAGAAAGTCTTCAGGCATCTGTTTGACTTCAAGTCCTGGTAGGGACAATCATTTACACCAAACTAAATCAACTAAGGTTTGCACTTACCACATTAACCTGTGTAGTTTATTAACAATTTGACTGCACATTTACCATAGAAAATCCTATTTAGTGGCCCAAATGGCCTTGTTAGCTATTGGGCATTGGGCTTGCATAACCTAAAATCAACAATGGTTTAAGGGAAATTTAATGCCATACCTTCTGTACCGCAGCTTCATTGATTAATGGACCCTGCAAAGTAATATGGCATAATCGATTGAAAGTGGCAAATAATTGAATAATACAAATCTACAGAGAGAGGTATGGAGGGAGTAATACCTGAGATATGCCTTCTAGAAGGCCATTGCCAACTTGCATACTCTGAACAGCCTTAACAAAAGCATTTGCAAACTCTTCATAAATGCCTAATAAAAAGCTTAAAATTTTATTTAGAGGATAATGAATAAGTAATAAGGCATGTGTACAACATATTGTCCCAAAAGGACAGTTTGAGTCTAGAACTGATACACCATAATTGTGCAATTAAGCTTCAATCGGCCTTAAAGTAAGCCACAACAATCCTCCATGCACCCTTTGATTGTTCAATTATCAAATGAACAAAGAAAAACAAATGCAAAGTAAAACTGGCTTACTGGAAGGACAAAAAAAAAAGGTAAGATTACCTTCTTGTACCAAAATTCTGTTTGCACATACACATGTTTGGCCACTGTTTCTGAACTTGGCAGCGAGCTGAGAACATTACACATGTTTAAGTCATGAACATAAATTCATACTAGTAAAATGAAAGATAAAAGAAAGCAACTTCTATGTTTAGAAATCCATTTTTAGTTTCATTGATTTAACTGTTTATCCATTGCAGAAAATTCAGTTAACCAAAGTTTTGCTCAAGGATGATTATAAAGAACTACTTTAAGATTTAAGAAGTCTGTGCATAGTTTGAGTAAAAAGGTCATTATTATATTGCTTACACTGCCTTTAACAGCAACATCAATATCCGCATCATCAAAAATAATGCATGGTGCATTACCACCAAGTTCCAAGGAGACCTGAAATATTTCATTTGATACACTCTACTTCAAAAAGATCCAAAAAATTAAAAGGAATATTCTTCTAAACTTCCAGCAAAATATTTTTTTTTTGGCCAATGCATCATATAGATTAATTTATTCCACTTTTGGACACATTGTCAACTCTGCTCTATCAAAATCCACAATTTAAGCTAACACAATCAACCTTAACTCAAATGAAAAACCGACTTAATAGTTTCTCTTTTCCTGGTGCACCAATAAATTTAGGTTTCTCATGAGCTACACTTAATTCTCTTTATATTGGCACATTGTACTAACCAACTCTTAAGGACCCATCTGTATGGCATTTACAAACTACACTGAACTTTTAGACAAATGTGGCTTAAATGTTTCTATATTATTAATCTTGACAATTTTACCCCTGCATGTAATAAGCCAATTTTTTCCAATAAATCCAAATTGAGCAAAACAAAGAGAGGATAATCCATTCAGCTGTACAGAGAGATTTCATTGAGTCAAGGCAAAGCCAGGCTCAAGTCAGTCTCTCTCTCTTTAAACCATAAACTGTTATTTAACCAGTTCGCAAGTACCCCCAAAGAAAATGCAGGCGGCTATTTGCAGAATCAAGTAAAAAAAACAATTATAATGTATTCAAAAGCTCCATATCACTCAAATTTGCACTGCTATTTTCTGGGCAAGCAAGAAAGCAAAGTTATCATAAAGGTTATCAACATAACAGAATTACCTTTTTTACAGTACTTGCTGAACCTTCCATTAACTTTTTCCCAACAGCTGTTGATCCAGTAAATGTAATTTTTCTCACCTAATTGACAAGCATATATTAAATATCACCAACAATGTAGCTCAACAAAAATTTCAAAAGCAAAAGATTAAAAAAAAAAAAAGAACCTGAGTGCTCTTCAGTAGAGTATCACCTATCTCAGAAGCATTCCCATTACGATATTCAGTGCCCCCTGAGTTTCAAGATGTTAATATTCAAATTATATTCAGGCTTATTGTTGCTTTCTCTATTAAATTTTGATATATCTAGAAGTCAATGTTAGACTTTCTTATTTTCTCTCTGTCTAGTCCACGTCTGTAAAACATGTTGACAAAAGAGTATTACAGTTTCTCTTCTTTCCCTCCATTTCTAACACAGAAGTTCTTACACTTTTAACAAAAAAAAGCTTGCATGCCCTGTAAAGCTTCAAATATTACTTTCACCTCTCCATAATTTCTTCCAACTATTAACAAACTATCATGTTTACTTCACCGTTTTACTTTGAAGCAATGTCAAAAATGCTGTTGTACTTTACATGTTTATGGTGTGCATGAAATTACTCATTTTGCGCAGTCAGTTTTAATGAAATTGAAAACTAAAAAAAAAACATAACACTAAAACATCATACAGGCGGTATTCCAGCTTGAAGCGCCAATTCAGCAGCAGCCAAAGCTGTCAAGGGAGTGTATTCTGACGGCTTAACTACTACAGTGCAGCCACAAGCCAATGCAGGCCCCACCTAGAATTAAAAGAAAAACAGCCATAGCTGAAATTTAACGAAAAAAAAGTTCTCACCTTGGTAAGCCATTATCTTTCATCTAACTTCCATGACAGTTAAAATTTAACAAAATATATGGTACGAACGAATGTTTTGCATATTATACCAGCAGCTGCTTCAAGAACATAATAGAATGGTATGGTATGGCCTTAAAAATGTTCAATTGAAGCCAAATTAATTGCTAATCAAGCATCATTCAATGCTTAATTGTGAAATTGGACCGAAATTTTGTAGGTTAGAACAATTAAGACTCCAAATTACCATTAAATTTGCAACAGCGCTGGACAGGCCTATGTGGAAACAAAAAAGTAACTGTGACATAGAAACCAAAACTACCGACATAACCAGTGCAGTACAGAACTCTGCTACAGTGTTCCTCGACTCAATTTAACAAGACTTATAAAAAGAGAATCAGTTAATTTCCGTTATTTGAAACCACCCCACCCATTCACAATGCACTCACACCACAAAAAAGAGAGAAAAGGTAGCCAAGCACCTTTCGTGTAATCATTGCTAAAGGAAAGTTCCAGGGAGTTATCGCTCCTACAACTCCAACAGGCTGCATGAAATATTAAAAAAAAAATTCTTAAAACACGCATTACACATTGAAGGAAACATGAATTTAAAAATTACTTGAAAATAATCCATGTAACATGCTGCAGAAATACTTGTCTACAGTTATAGTACATGTAGTTGAACTTGTCACGATCAAAATATGTAGTGGTTACACAAGTTAACCTAGAATTTTCTATAATTCTGATAGAAGTTAGAACAAAGCAAGGCTTGTAAATAAAAACTTTCTGACAAGCGAGTATTATGTAGTTAAAAGAAAAAATGAATGGTCTGCATGAACTACTGGCATGTTATGG